>PVKB01007413.1:0-35455 GCA_004027205.1 Ctenodactylus gundi | reverse complement strand
GGACGGGCAGGGAGGGGCAGGGACAGGAGGGGCGGGGCGGGGCAGCGTCTGAGGACCCTGGGGGGTCTCCCCGCGTCTCCCTGCGTGGCCGGCCGCGCGCCTGCCCACCTGCCCGGCACGGAGGCCAAGGGCCGCCGGTAGACGTCGGCCAGCGTGCCCAGCACCACGCGCGCCGACGTGAAGACGCGGTAGGTGTGCAGGAAGGTGTTGAGGAAGTCGATGCTGAGGAAGCGCAGGTCGGCCAGGCGCTCCAGCAGGCGCTCCACGCTGGCGCAGCGGATCTGCGGCACCTTGCACGAGTTGAGCGTCTTGCTGAAGCAGATGTCCGCGGCGTCCGTGTGCAGGCGCGCGTCCGACCTGCGCTCCGCCCGCGGTCACCAGAAAATAAGAACGCATTTCTGACTCTCGTCATCAACAAAAAAAGTAGCGGGCGGCAGCTTACTGAGGGGGAGACATAAATATGGCCGCTGCGTCTGGACACAATGTCCTACGCTGGCCTACGACAAGGTACCATTCACGTAGACAGTAGCCCGCACAAGGTAACGGCTTGTACTGTAACGATATAGTAATATACTGATATATTCATACGCAGCACATTAATACAGTCTAGTCTATTAGGATATATCGTGATTCAGCATGGTGGCCTCCAGAACCGGCTCTGGCTTACAGTTCTGCGCCTCCTCCGGCGTGCTAAGCCTCACATGCCCTGTTATTTCCTGTGGCTTTGGGCATTTCCGCTCTGCGGTCTCGTCCACGCTTCCCGCCCTGCACGCCTGCGTCTGGCACCCGCGCAGCTCTCGATGTGCTCGCGTGTCGTGACCACACGCAGGCCGTGAACTGACAGCCCGGCAGGGTATGCTTCCAGTGTTCTGCAGCGCTGCACCGCGGCCCCATTACAAAAACAACAGCAGGGAAGGACCCGCCCCTGCACAGCTCCCGGCCCCGCCCACCGAGCTCTGCTCTGTTCCCCTGTGAAGCCCCCGTGGGCCACCGGTCCTCCCAGCTGGACCACCAGGACCGGGTACCCTCCCTTCCCTCCTGAGATCCTTGTTCCCCTTACTGCTGCACCACAAGAGTCGATCAACAAACCCCTGGGTTCCACCACTTAACCCTGGGGCACGCTGCCCGACAACCGCCTCCGGGAGAGCCAGCACTGGCTAGGAATCCTGGGGCTGGTAAGCTCTCCTGGCGAGGCCTGCCTACACCAGGAGGTTTTAAATTTCAGGTTTATTTTCTTTCTGATAGGAAGGAATGCACAGCTTTCTGGGCTTGTCCCTGCAAACCTCCCAGCCTAGCTTCCTTCCCGTGAGGGTGCCGTACATACGGCTTCTGGGGGCCTGACGTGTTGGTGCGTTGGCTGTGGCCCTGGAGACTGAACCAGGGCCTTCACACCGAGGTACATCCCCAGCCAATTTTTTGTTTTTGATTTTGAGACAGTTCTCACTAAGTTGCCGTATCACTCTGGCTGGGCTCGAACTTGCGATCCTCCTGCCTCGGCCTCCAGAGGGCTAGGATGACAGGCCCCAAGGACTAACCTGAAAGTGCAGGGGACCAGCCCAGTCACGTCACTGCCTGGCGAACACGCAGCAGAACCCGCCAGGGCTCTGGCCTCCACTCACCCTGGGACCCTCAGCTGGCGCCAGTTTCCTCGTGTGTCAAGGGACGAGGCATCTCTTATGAGTCTGCCATTCCCCAGACGCCCGGATGAACAATCACCTTTCTCTCGTTGTTTCTTACCAAAAATCTCTGTGTGCCGAGAGCTGGAGTCGCATGATACTAACAGAAAGCCTCACCCAGAACCCACGGGAGGGGTCTTCTCGCCTAACACGTGTCATGATTTTGCCTTCTAATGGGAGTTTTGAGCCTGGCATTTTTTGACTATAATTAATTTAAAGCACTAGGAGAAAAAATATGTTGTAGCCAGCATGAAATCAAGTTAAACTAATTATACCACTGTCCTTCAAAACCATGATGACATTTTCATTTTGAGAGAAGAAATTAAAGATTATGAAATTACTTAATTTTCTTTTATTACGCCGAGCAAGACTTCTCTTTATTTCCTAAGGGAGAGAGAGCTACGGCAGCGCCTCCTCGCTGGTAAACACACCAGAGCCGTCAGGAGAGCCAAATAAGCAATCCGGGAGAGGCGGCAAAGCCGTATCGTTTGTTAGGGTTTAGGTCTAGAGTGCCCCAAGGTCTCAGGGCGTTGGAAGCTGACTGGGTGACGGGGTGCCACACACACACACACGCACACCCGTGGGCTCATCCATGCCTGATTCCATGTTGTGACAGGAGGCCAGGTCTGGCTGGAGGGGGGTCACCGGGAGTGACCTGAAGGGTGTGTCCTTGTCCCCAGCTCCTCCTCCTCTCTCTGCTTCCTGTCTGCCCGGGAGTGAGCTCTGCCTACCCCCAGGCCTCTGTCTCCCCGGGTCTGACCTTGCACAGGTCAAAACCTCTGAAGCTACATGCTGAAATAAACCTCTCTTCCTTACGCTGCAGGAGCCAGGTATGAGGTCCTGGTGACAGTGAGGTGGCTTCCCTCAAACTGAGGAGAGCCAGGCTCAAGGGGCTCAGAAGGCAGAGGATAGATTCCTGCTATTCCCCTCTGCCCTGGGCACGCAGCTTTTGTGGTGCAGGTGTCTTGGCATTAACAAAAACTCCTCATCACCCCAGATACAGGTAGGCCCAGTGACATAGGCCTGTAATCCCAGCACTCTGGGAGGCTGAAGCAGGGGGATTACAAGTTTGGGCCCAGTTTGGGCAAGTCAGAGACTTAGCAAGACCACCTCAAAATCAAAAATAAAAGTGAGTTAGGGAAGTAGCTCAGTGGGAAGGCCCTGGGCTCGATCCCCACTACCACAAAAAAGAAAAAAGGAAAGGCAAGGACAGGTTCCTGTGGCAACAGGAGGGTGGTCCCTACATGCTGTGCTGCCACCTCTGCCTATGCAGGGGAGACTGGGCACAGGCCCAGTGACTCTCCGTGGTAGGACAGGCACAAGCGGTGCCATCAGGTGGCGACAACACGGCCAGGGACTAAAGAGTTCAGGAGTACTCGTGTTAAGACCAACAAAATACATGCAGGGCAATAACCCCAACAGCCGGCCCCACGTCCGCACCCACACCAGATGGACCTCCTGGCTTGCTACCTTCAGAAACACTTTTTAAAAGGATGAAAATTATATATATGTTGAGAATGGCTAAAATAAGAATCCTATGTAAGGAATTAGTAAATGAACTCTAGGGACTGGAAGAATGGCTCAGCGGTTGGAGCACTTGCCTCGCAAGCACAACGCCCTGAGTTCAATTCCCCGGCACTCCGTGAGCTACGTGTGGTGGCTCACACCTGTCATTGCACCACTCAGGAAGCCAAGTCAGGAGGATGGCTGTAAGTTTGAGGCCAGCCTGGGCTCTATAGTGAGTTCAGGACCAACCAGGACTACAGAGCAAAACCTCGTCTCAATAAATAAATAAATAAGTGAACTCTAACCCCACGATGTGAATTCAAAACTGAAGTAAAAATCTGAGCCCATGCATCATCCTAGGATCAGAATTTTTAAGTATTCTCTTTCTTTAAAAAATCTAGATAATGGAATGTGAAAGCATTTATAAATCATACTCCCCAAAGTATTTAAAATTCAGCACACGATTTAACACACTATCATTCTGTTGTAAGCTGCATTCTTTCCGCAGCAATTACAGCACTGGTGTTACATGCCTTGCCTTCACGTGATCCAACAGCTAAGACGCCCGCCAACCAGCACCCCTGGGATGGTGCCAACCGTCGTTACGACCCCTGGGTCTCAATCTCACGCTATTTATTGACAGGTCAGACCTCAAAATATCCACCCTAGAAGGCATGAAAACACTTAGTTTCAAGTAACTTTTGTTTTTAAAAATACAACCAAATTACTTTTAAACATGCACTTTCCTAGCCAGCGTGGTGGCACACACCCATAACCCCAGCATTCTGAGAGGCTATTGAGGTTTGGATCTGGAATCTCTCCCTGAAGTCTCATGTATCTGAATGTTATGGACTGTCTATGGAACCACGTGCTGTTAGGACATGGAGGCCTGGTCTGGAGGGATGGATTACAGGCCGGTAATGGGGGCTTGCTAGCCTTTCACACATGGAACCCTAAGGCCAGACCACAAGGGGTGGCTCACTGGGAAGGTCCTGGAAGTACATACTAAGGCTGCTACCATCCTCCGGGAGGGCATTGGACTTGGCGGAACTTGGCTTCCTGTGTGTGATGTCGTGAGAAGCTGCCTCCACCTCAGCCTCTTCCATGTACTTCCACTGCTGCCCCGGAATGGACTGTGACCTTCTGAAACCGTGAGCTTAAATAAACCTTTCCTCCCCTAAATTTGTGGATGTCAGGTATTGAATCACAGCACTGAAAAAGTAACTAAGACAGGAAGGAAGAAGATAGATTGTTACAGCTTCTTCCTCTAGGAAGGCTCTCGCCTTCAGCAGTTGTCTGCAGGGACCAACTTGCTACACACCGCAATCTCCATCACAGACTCACTTCCCCACTGGCACCTGTCTGCCCATCGCCCATCTTCAGTGTCTGTCCTTCACCACTGTTCTTCAAACAAACAAGATCCGCAGCAGACTCTCACCAGCTGTCCTGCATTCCTGGACGGGTGCTCTACGTCGCAGCTGAGCAGCCATAGGACCCGCCAGCTCTGCATGTGCAGGTTGCCATCTTGGACTATCTCTGACCTCAGACTTGTAAGCCTTCCAAATAGATCCTTTTTACTATTATTTCTGTAAATTCTGCATCCTGTAAGAACCCAAACTAATACAGAGGCTGGCAGGAGGTTCACAAGTTCAAGTCCAACCTTGGCAATGTAGTAACTTAGCAAAATCTTATCTCAAACTTAAAAAAAAAGTAAAAGGCTCAGTGCAGAGGTCCAGGCTTCCATCCCCACCCCCACAAAAGAATAAATGAATACTTAAAAATATATGCACTTCACTATTAGAATGGAAACTAAAAAATAACCAATAAAATTACAGTGAGGAACAATCTGGTGCACTTCAAAATTAAATGCAAAAACAATAATTTCTGAATCTAAAATCAGCACAGTATATGCAGATATATGCAGGACCATGGGAGCTCTAGCTCATGGTCATTGACATAATGTCTTGTTTTAAACTATAGTATCCCAAACGGTCCCTTTGAGCTAATAGATTTGCTTGATTGAGAGCCCTACAGAGCAGACGACGGCCCGAGGCAGAGGAACTGTGGCCGGGCAGCTGGTTCCTGTCAGGGGTGTTTACTCTCTGAATATACCTTTCTGGCCAAATCTGAGTGCCATGGCCATACCCACAGGGAGGACACCCTATTGAACCAGCCACACCTATGTCCACCTCGGATCTGGGACACTTCTGGTTGGCATTGTTTATATTAAACCTTAGAATTTTGTCCTGAGTGAAGGCATTTGTAATGGCATGAAAAAGTTTTTTTTTTATAGTACAAGTTAATATGCTGTGAGTGGGAAAAGCCATTTTGTTAGCTGTGGCATTGATTACTGCATGGCTACGGAGACCTGCTCTGCATCTGAGCACACACTGAGGAAAGCAGTGTCTGCTCAAGCGAGGTGTGGCCCCCTCTGCCGGCCGGACTTGGCGATGAATGAGCAGGGGCTGCTCTACTTACGTGGTCATGCGGGGCACGGTCACTTACTTGATCATGTGGGGCACGGTCACTTTGGAATTCTCTTCGAAGACGATCGTCATCAAACCATTGCATCGAATGTTGTCCACACACTGTGAAACAAAACCAGACAGTTACAACCCACACGTGAGCCGAGGCCAGCTGTACATGCCCAGAAACGTCTAGGGCTAAGAGGCAGCTACACTTCTCACCTGTATGTCACCCACACACACACACACACACACACACACACAGTCACACAGACATGCCAGCAGCAGCTTAATGTTACACACTTATGAACACATTCTGTACCCACATACCAAAACTGTGCTTCAACTGAAGGGCCAACACCTATCTGCAGAGTTGCACGTGCCATATTCTCCTGGAATGTGTTTTCCAAGAATTCTGACCCCAAGGTCATGTCATCACAATTCCCTGGCAGTTCCGATGGCATTTGGGAGGCTCACACCATCTAACTGGGACCGGTCTGCCATATGCATTTCCCACCACCAAGCGCCGGATGGGGAAGTCCCACGTCACGAGCCTTCTGTGGCGGGGCTCCTCTCGTCTGGCTTCCTGGACAATATTCTGCTGACACATCCCCATATCCCTCTGCTCTGACTAGCAGCTCCCACTGGCCCATGTCAGCCAGCGAGCGACAGTGTGTAACTAACACTCCCCCGCTGCCACCACACTCGAAGCCCTGAAGCCTTTCTTCTTTTGCAAGGGGAGGATTCAAAACCTTCGGCTAATTTTCAGCTTTCTTTTGCCTCTGACTCTTATCACCCTAAACATTTGCTTGGCAAAATATTCCCTTGGAACAAAACGAGAAAATGAAAATAATTTTTCAAGGCAGAAATTGCTTTCAGTTGACTACCACATAGCAATGCTTTATGACTGAAATTTTAGGGTGCAAGGCACCAGACTGCAGTGTGCCATCACCCAGGTCCCCATCTCGGGATCTGCCCTGAACCCCAGTGACTACCAACCGCAACAGCAGATACGTGCTTAACCAACTAAACCACCGGAAGCCTCAACTACCCACCTTTCTGGCCTTTTAGCCATTTCCATATTTGCTTTTTCTTGAAATTTTGTTTTTCTCACCTATTATGCCATTATTTTGACTAGTAGATATAAAGGATCCTGACTTATGAAAATAAAGTATTTTAAAGTCAACACATTTCCTTAAACAACAGCATCTGGAGACAACTTGGAGAGATGTTTTTGTGTGAATAACCACGGTATCTACCATACACTGGGTTATATTTGCTTAAATGTCAGTTTATACTCCATGTTATTCCCAAAAGTTAAATTACAAAACCAAACACTAAGACAAGACCAAGCCGGGTAAGAAGGCCAGAGGGAACTTGGATAAGGAATGGGAAACCATCAGGTGAGGCCTGGAATGAAGCCTACAGAGCCTGGGTGTGGGGAGCATTTGCAGTAAGTGGGCCTTGACGTCAGGCGAGCCCGGGGACGCACGCCACATGGCCTGGATGTGAGGACACTCAGCGTGAGTGGACCTTGACATCATGCAAGCCCCGGAGCAACCATCTCCCAGAGGCTGGGTGTGGGAACAGTCTTCACAAGTGGGTCCTGACGTCAGGTAAGCCCGGGGCAGCTACACCACAGAGCCTGAGTGTGGGGACACTTGCCATGAGTGGGCCTTGATGTCAGGCAAGCCTTGGGCAGCCACACCAAGGGGGATTCATGTTGCACAAAAGTCCAGTTAGCCCTTGCTGTGGGCAGAGAAAGCCATCACATGAGAAAGTTGAATTGTGTACCGAGTGAGCAGCACCCTCAACACTAAAGCAGCTATGAGTCCCTCCAACCTGTCTTCATGCATTCTGGCTCTCCAGGTTGGACAGGGTGATTCCAAGTCAACATCGCTGGGGTGCCCCAGAAGATGGGGTCCCAGGGCCCATCCTGTCTCTGCTGGTCTGGATGCAAGGACAGACCGCACGCCCACAGGAGGGGCACAGGCGCCTCCTCCGCAGGCTGAGGACACATCACCTCATCCATCCTGGTTTGTGAATGACCGGGAAGCAAGAGGCTGCAAACATCCCTCTCCACCAAGTGCCAGCCCTGCAATTCCCTGTGATCCAATATTGTGGCCAGGGCTTCCCGGACACCAAGCCGCCAGGAGGCAGGTTATTCTTATGGGTGTCAAAAAGACCACCTTTTATCAGTGGTGTTATGGGCAACCTCTCAAATGCCCTCCAGAAGCCCCAAGTGTCTGAGGAGTTGGCAGGGTTTTGGGAGCACTGTACTCGTCAGCAGGCTCATCCAGGCTTGCGTTCAGTAGCTTTTCAGGGCCTCATTCGTGTGGGGTCACTGAGACCTGGAAGGTGTATTCTTGTCCCAGCTCCTTCCTTATCCCTGCATCCTGGCTGCCGTGGGCTCAGCCGTGGGTCCTCTGACATGACCTTGTCACCACGTATCTGTCTCAGAGCCAGCTAACCACAGACTAAGCGTTCTGAAAACCATGAGCAAGAATGGCTTCTCCTATGTAAGTGTATTAGTTTGGGTTCTTTCCAAAGGCAGAATTTACAGAAATTATAAAAACAAGGATCTATTCGGAAGGCTTACAAATCTGAGGATAGAGATAGTCCAAGACGGCGGCCTGCACGTGCGAGAGCTGGAGTGTCCAACGTCTGCTCAGCCGCAAAGTAGAAAGGTCGTCCAGGACTGTAGAGTTGCTGGTGAGAGTCGGCTGCAGATCCTGTTTGTTTGAAGAACAATGGCGAAGACCGGAGACTGAAGATCGGGGACTGGAGATCAGCAACGGGCAGGCAGGTGCATGTCAAGACTAGAGCGAATCTGTGATAAAGATCTGTGGCGTGTAGCAAGGCGGCATCCATAGTAACTGTGCAGGCGAGCGCTTTCCCAGAGAAGAAGCTGTAACAATCTTCCTTCTTCCTTCCTTTTACACTGTTCAAGTTCCCAGCTGGGCCTGCCACATCTGGGTGGGTGCTCTTCCCTCATTGGCCAGCCCACAAATCACTCACACTCTAATCCAGGCTGGTTCTCAGTTCCCAATCCAGGTGTGGTTCCCAAAGCCTAATCCAGGTGTGGTTCCTGATTGCCTCAAGTTGACATAATCTCTCCAATGGTCACATAAGGAACTCAAAATATAAACAGTTTAAAGAGCAAAGTAAAAGGTCAGATGATAGGATACAGGGGTGGGCTTTTGGGGTGGGAAGAGGTCTGGGAAGGGGTAGAGTGAGAGGAGGGGGAGGGCAAGTATTTAAGATACGATATGGATATGCCCCACTTCCGTCAGCTGGATGCAATCATCATGTATCCCAAATACACACTAATAAAAATAATAATTAGGGGGAGAAACAAAATAAACCTGTCCTCTTTTAAGTTGCAAGTGTCAGGTATTGTCTTCGTTACTTACTCACCGCTGGGACACATTACCCAACATCTACAACTTGAGGAAAGACAGATTTATTTTAGTTGACAGCTTCAGAAGTCTCAAGTCCATGCATGGGCAGCTGGCAATGGGAGAAGCACAGGGCAGAGGCTCAGCAGGAAGAAAGCTGTCCATGGCTGGGCGGCCAGGAAGTCAAGCGAGCGAGGAAGGGCGGAGCTAACACGTACCCTCCCAGGTTGCGCCCCAGTGAGCCACCCCTCCAGGTCAGGCCCTTATGACCAGTCCCCGCCTCTTAATTGCACACGATCCCATAGCCATTCCCCAACATTTGAACACGTGAAATTTGGGGGGACATTCCAGATTCAAACCATAGCACATATTTCACCCCAGCTCTGGCAAAGCAACTACTGCCACAGGAGAGCTCTCAGTCAAGGCCTGATGGGAACATACATCCACGGCTCTGCTGCATGCTGGGAACACGCATGATAGATGGAAAGATCGGGCTGGCTGGTATACGCATTTGTAACAGAGGAGACGGAAAGACGTCACTCTGCAAGGCCAGGTTATGGGGAACAGAATACTGAATTTGGACTTTATTCTGAAGGCATACGGGAAGTTACTGAGGGTTTCTAAGTACCTCATTTATGATAAAAAATCTAAACTTGCCTCACGGAGGTACTCATTGGAAAAAAGTGAGGAATGAGCAGAGAAAACCCCAAAAATCATCTGAGTTAATATTCTGAGCCAATAAATGAAACGAAACAGACTACCATGAGATGCATCTCAGCCACGAAGAGGCGGGTGGAGAAATAAGTAATAAATTGATGAGGTACTGAACAAAGCCAGGAGGAAAGAGTAAAACTCAGAGGTGACCATTGCTCTAAGGAAACAGAAAATGTTTTCTGACACAAAGACACTTGAAAGTCATAAAGAATGGTCAGGTGTCCTGTGAATGACCCAGAGCTTAACCACAACCAGTCTCTCTTGAGTTTGCAACAGGGCCGAGACAACACTCCCAAAATATGGCACTGGGGTCTTTTCCAGGTGGCCTCTTAGCCTGGTGGCAGAGGGCTGCAGGAGGCTGAGACAGGAGGCTCACAAGTCCCAGTCCATAGAGCAACTTCCTGACTGGCTCAAAATAAAAATTGAAAAAATGGGCTGGGATGTAGCTCAGTGCAAAGGCCCTGCATTCAATCCCCAGTGACAATTAATTAATCACAAATAATAATAGGTGTTTTACATCTTCATTCATTAAGTACCTACCAAGGGTCGAATTTGGGCTGAGGACAGGGCGGGAGGACAGACAGACCCAAGGGAGCCTCGAGTGCCAGACAAGTGACGGCAAGCTCCTGTGGCGGCCCTCTGCCCATCAGGCTAGCGGTGGGTGGGGCGGTGTGGGAGGAGGGCAGCACGCAGCTGGGGAGGGGGGCAAGGAGAGGACCCTCCACCATCCCCTTAACCTTGCCAGCTGCTCTTCCAACTTCTCCCCACAAGGCAGTCACCTGACTCACCCACACAAGCAGGGGAGGCAGGGAGCGGGTGCCGGGGTCTGGGGACACCCGGGGAAGCATTTCCCCGGGTGTCCCTAAGTCACTTCCGTAGCACGGGCTGGACCCGACCTTCCTAGGGCCGGCTGAAGCCCCCATCTTTTCACTCTGAAGCAACCGGGGTCCTTCCGAAGCCCACGGCGCCCTTCGTCCCGCCTCGCCCCTTGTTCTGACACTGCTCTATGTGTGTGGATTTTCCCACCGCAGCAAACGGCACTATCTGCATTTGTTAAATTCACGCAGGTATTTGTGTTTCCACTCAGCGCTGCTCTGAGATTTATGTGTGCCGATCTGTCTTTTGGTCTTCTTCATTTCTCTCTCTCTTTTGCCACAAGGTCTCGCTCTGGAGCCCAGGCTGGCCTTGGACTCACGGCAGTCCTCCCGCCTCAGCCTCCCGAGTGCTGGGATTACCGGCGTGCGCCACCACGCCCGGCTTATGTGGTGCTGGGGAATCGAACTCGGGTACTTAGCGCTTGCCAGGCCAGCCTCTCTTCTTTCTTGCCTTCTTTGATAGTTCTGCCTTCCCGGTTGTCACGCTACCGTTGGAAGTTCCCGCAGCCCCCACCCGTCTGGCCCTGAGCCCGCTGACTCTTGCTCACAGGACGTGAAATGGCTCGTCTGAGCCCACGTCTGGCCCCAGTTTCCCAACAGCTGCCAGTGGGGTGGAGCTGTGTTTGCTTCTACAAGCTTCTTGACGTTTCTTTCAACAATCGGAAGATCTTACTGTAATAAATTTCTCAGTTGAAAATGTTCATACCAGTCGATATCATAAATCTCAATCGAAATTCCATAGGCCAGAGCACATTCATATTTTAAAGAGTATCTTTAAAAATTCAGAGCTCAAGACAAAAGACCTATGTCCTCGTTTCCTCTGTGGGGCCGAAGAGCGCCGTCTCTAAGTGCTCATTTCACAGCGGCGACAGACAGCCTTCCGGTGTCCAGGCTGGACGCAGGGGCCTCAATTTCCTTAATCGAGCCACAGCTTGCTCGCTCTCCCTTTAAATGTGGCATGGGGCCAAGGTCCCGTCTCAATCAGGTCCAGGTCTCTGAGGTTTTGGCTCGGAAGCTTTCTGGTCGGGTCTTCAATTCCCTGGTAGTTCCTGTTAACGAGCGATTTCCCTTTCTACCTGTGTTTATTTTACTGATCGTGTTTGCTAAACATTTCTGCTGTTTGCACCTGCGGGAGACCTGAATCAGCTTGGTGCTCTGCGCTGCCTGGGAACTGGAAATGGCGAAAAACGTTCTCATTGCTTAAAGAGAGATTTTTGAGACTGTGTGGTCCATCTTGCATCCGGGGCCGGGTCTCATTCCTCTGTCTTTCTGATGCATCGTGGGAGGGGTGGAAACTACCTTCCACAGGAAGAGCTGAGCAGTGGTTTGCGGACTGCACTCCCTTCCGTGACCAGGCTCCCAGCGTGGACGTCCGGGGCTCCCGGGCTCGGAGTCCACCAGCTCCACCCGAAACAGACCACCTCCTTTTATACCTCTTCACTCGGAGCTTGGAATAATGCTGCGCTGAACCAAGGGCACCACTGGAGGGAAAATTTAAAGTCCCATAGGATTTGTCCACGCAAATATGTCCGTGAGTGCGCTTCCAGGGGAAGGCGCGGCATGAGCTGCAGTCCTTGGTACCCAGGCTGTGGTGCTTCTGGAAACGATCAACTGAGGCGGGAAGACGTTTGGGGGAAATCCGCACCTGTCTGGGGCACGTGCGGCCTTCGTCCTTCTCGCCATTGTCCCCTAATACAACTTTACACGCCACATGTGACGTGTATCACATATGCTGGCGACCCACACGTGATGTGAAGCACCCGGGAGCCCGTGTGCAGGCTCTGCACACGCAGTGCAGCGGTCACAGCAGGACTCAAGCGTTCTCAGATTCAGGGACCTGGCGGCCCTGGAACTGAGCCCCTCGCAGATATCGACCAACGACCCTGATTACACAGCACATTTCTGGTTGCTAGAGGCGCGGTGGGTCCCTCAGGAACACAGCTCACTCGGTTAGGAAGCACCATGTGAAAATAAGGGGACATCAGGTTGCTTTTGTGTTCGACTGAGGTTGTGTGAACTACGATAAATCTTGAAATCTGCAGGCTAATAAGAGGTCACGGAGAGCGACCTTGGGGCTCTGACAACTCGGGCGGGTGTAGAACACATGCGCTCACCGCCGCAGGGATTTGGGTGCAGCAGGCCCTTGGAGAGAGCTGAGAATCCTGTCTCCAGCAAGGGCGCTGAGGGTCCTGGGAGGGCCACACCGGCTCAACATCGGGGCCCACGCTGTCTCCTATGACTTGGACCTTCTCAAGACTGCAAAGTAGCAGGAAGAAAGCTTAGGCTCCATTTCTCTCTCAGTAATTCACTGTTGTTATGTCAGAGGAGTAAGTTCCCACGTATTCCACAGAGGCTATTTTAAGGCAGGAGGCACATCCAGTGTCGATGAATCTGTCTACACAGGCCTGAGCTTCGGCACAGGGAGAGAAATTTCTTCCAAAGTCCAGAAGCTCACACACAGGTGCGGTTTAATTGTTTGCTTTAGTCCAGACTCGCGGCCAAGTCTGTCTAACAGACCACCTGCGAGCAGGTGCCGGTGGGCACGGGATGAGAGTGAGGAGCCGTGCCAGCCTCTCACCTTTCCCTTTAAATAGATAAAAGGGAGAAGAATTACTGGTTGAGACCATCAGCCACGGGTGCGCCTTGGGCAGTTAATTATGGACCTGCCGGTATAACCGAAGGAGTGATTATCATCCTGGCTATTGTCCCTTCTACAATCCCAGCGTCACAGGCAGAGGCCTGGCAAAGCGAGGTCTTCAGTTTTGTAGTGTTCCTTTCATATTGGCACCCGGGAGCCACTCTGCTATCCTAATAACAACCGTGCGTGACTAGCACAAGGTGATATAATCTCTTGTGTGATCAGCATACGGGTATCACAGCCTGCAAGGTGGCTTCCAATCAAGCCACAGAAAATTATCACGAGTTAGAAAAATAAAAATAGACACAACTTTAAAAGATAAAGCTGTGGAGAACATATTTATATTCTGACTTGAGAAAAAAATGTTTATTTTTCTTGGTCCATGACAGATAGTTTCAGTGAATTAGAGTCCACAGGATGTAAACAAACCAGACCTTTTTTTAAAATGGAGACTATAAATTTCATTGATAATTGTAAGAAATGTAAATTAAAACTGCTAGAAGGTGAAACTGCTTGTCCATTGTGTGACAGATATGACACTTCAGCTATGGTGAAAGTCAGGAGAGAGTTACACAGACAGACAGCATCGGATGTCTAGGAGCGAGGTCATGTGTTCTTGAGGCCTTGTGACGGCCTGTCAATCCTGAGTCCTGGCATCACGATGGCCATCACATCTTGGTGCCAGGGCAATGCTCTCTGGGGCAGCTGCACCAGCGAGGCAGCTTGGAAGAGGGCCATCTGCACACCATGTTCCCGCTGAATCCCAAAACCTGAGAGCCAGGTGCAACAATCAGCTGTTCTGCATGTCTACACGTGCACATGTGCACACAAATATATGTAATTATTAGAGAAGATCTATATAAATAATCTGTAGGCACACAGAAAGAAGTTAATAAGGGAAAAGCAAAAACGATGCATATATGCACCTCTGCTTGGCACGACTGTGGGGGTTTTGGAAGTGGGAACTGCTCATCCTTGAGGCCAGAGGGTCTTTAACTGCGTCGAAGTGATCCACAGTGCACGTTAAGCTGGGACTTTACAAGGACATCTAGAACATGGGCCCAGAACCCTGCATTAAACAGAACTCTTGGGTAGTTCCAACACAGGCAGCCTGTGGGGAAAGCTTCTGTGAACATTTTAACGTGGCGGATGCTAGGACTCTTTCGAGTTCTTTTTGTGCCCTTATTTTCCACATGCCCAATAAAATATTAAGCAGAGCATTTCCCAGCACTCAGTAGGCTCATTTTATTAATAATAAATGTGCCCAAAGATATACCAGAGACTGACAAATTTCAGAGTGTAGATGTAGTTTCCCCACCATATTAAAATGCTTCAAGCAGAGGGAGAAGCCGGCGGAGAAGCGGGGGGCCCAGGCCACAGCGCAGTGTGACCGCTAATCCTGACGGGTCAGCTTCCTTGGATTACGCAGAAAAGGCATCATTCCAGCTGTGCCCGGTGGGTCAGGGCCGTGCGGCCGTGGGCACTCCCTGTTCTCTCCATCCCTCCCCTGGCACCATTCCCGGCACAACTCCCCAGGAGCTGGGCAGCTCTGCTCTGCCACACTCTTCCACCACGATGTGCCTGCCGTGGGGTCAGACGACCCAGGACTGACCCCCTGAAACACGGGCCACCAAGGGATGGGACAGTGACCAACGCCGCGTGGCAAGGCCAAGGGCAAAGCCTCCGTCCCGACTGCTCACCATTTCACCCCCAAGCCAGCAGCAGCAGCAGGGGACGGGCGGCCACTCTTGTTCCTGGACACATTTTCTTCCTGTTTCTTTCCTCCCTGGCTTCCATGACACCCGCCCCACCCTGGCTGTCCTTTCGTGGTCTTGTGACTCCTTCTGGGACTCCCTGCTGGCGTCCTGCTCTCTCTCACCTCACGGCTGTCCCCTCACTCCCACCCACTTCCTTCTTTAGTGATGCGACATCTCCAGCTCTAAACACCAGAGATGCTGGGGACCCTCCTGCTCAGGCCTCTTCCGTACGCGCTGGGCTTCCAGGCCTATTACCTACCCAACAGCTCCACCCAACTTCTAACGGGCTCTGCAGACTCAACACACCTGCTACGGCTTGGATCTGGAGGGTCTCCCAAAAAGGCTCATGAGCTTACGGATACTATGTACTTTTGGGAGCGGGGTCTTGGCTGGAAGGGGTGGATGCTCGGGACCTGACCTGGAGAGGCGTGTGCTGGTTCCATCCTTCCCCCCCGAGTCTGCTTCCTCTTCTGCCACGCTGGGAGGATCTCACCCTCCAGGTACAGCTCTGGCACCAGACCCAGCTCCCGAACCGCCATGTGACCCCACACCCAGACATGCCCAGACACCCACCTGCGAACGGACTGTGGCCTTCTAACGTTGTGAGCTAAAATAAATCTTTGCTCCTTACATTGTGGATGTGGGGTATCCTGCCCCAGCAACGAGGAAGCAACTGTGAGCGTCGCCTAGCGGTAGCGGTGGCACACTGTTCAAGGCGGCAGATCTTTACATTTTCGCGCTTTTTCTGACCAGGCGACCAGACAGGCGGAAGGGGAAGGAAGGAGGAAGGTCGTGACGTTGTGACGAACTTGGCTCTGAGCCAACGCCTTAGATCTTATCGGGAAGACTCTGAGTCCTGCCAACAGCAAAAGGCGGGGAGGGACCTGCGACCTAGGGATTTAAATCTCCAGCCACTACATTTTCCGTGTGCCTCTCCTCACCTGCAGGTGGGCAGGTCGCCCTGTTGCAAAAAGATAACTAAAGCCGCACACTCTGCCATCCGTGCCTCCCATGTCCACCCTTGGTTTGGACAGGCAAACTCCTGCGAGCCGTTTCTGCCCGTGACTAAGACACCCAACGCCCTCCACCCAAGCTGCGTCCCCGGAACCGCCTTGTTCCTCCAGCTGTGGAGGCGGGAAGTTCTGGTGTGCGCACTGGCTCCTCCCTTTTCTCTCTTGCATCGCAGACCCCACCCCAACTCGAAAGAAAAATCCAGCCAGCGCCGCCCCGAAACGAATCCAGAACCCTAACCTCGCCCCAGCGCCGCCCCGAAACGAATCCAGAACCCTAACCTCGCCCCAGCCCCGCACCTGCCTTGCTGGGCGGGGCCTCATCAGCGGCCTCGGGTGATGGAGGCGGCGTCTCCACCCCCTTCCACGCCCACGCCGAACTCAGGCCGCTCCCCCCACGCGGCTGGAGGTGCTGCCACGGCCTCATAGATCGGGTCGCTACTGCCCCACCTCTATACTTTAGGCTGGGGGCGTGGCTCCACTGTCCAGCGCTTGCCGGACGCGCGCACAGGCCCGGGTTCCATCCCCAGCCCGAAGCAGGAGAAGAGGAACGAGGAAAACACGTGAAGGAGGCAGAAGAGGAGGAGGGGTGAGAGGGAGGGAGGCGGTGCGCCTTGGGTATCTGCCACCTGACTCGGAGTCCAACCCGAGGCCCTTCCACCGGTGCGCACAGCGCCCCTCACCTCCAAGTTCTCCCTCTCAGTCCAACCCCGCCCGCTGACTTTTAAGGGTCCCTCAAACACGCAGCACTCTCTCGCCCAGGATCTTTGCCACGCTGCCCCCTCCCTGAGAATCACTGTCCCTCCTCGCAGGTCCACACAGAGTCTCTATCAATGGCTGAGCTCTGTTTCCTTCGAAGCCGGTGTGGGGCCCAGGCCCGTCACCCCAGCACCGGAGGGAGGAGGACAGCAAGTTCGAGCCCAGCCCAGCAACTTAGTGAGCTCTTGTCTCAAAATAAGAATTAAAATACGGGCTGGGGATGTAGCTCAGGCTCTACTGAAGATGACTGTTTCCTTTCCTTCCTTCCTTCCTTCCTTCCTCCTTCTCTTTCTTGTTCTGGTGGTGGCAGCGGCGCAGGGACACAGCCCGGGGCTTCGCACTGACCTACATCTCCTATCCACTTTATTTTTGATTCTGAGACAGGGTACCGCTAAGTTGCTGAAATGCCCAAGCTGAGCTTGAACTCACAATCTTCCTGTCTCTGCCCAGGTGACAGGCCTGTGCCACCAGGCCCGGCTAAGCCTGCCATTTGGTGGGCAAATGTCATCGCCACGCTAAGACCTAACTTCCTGTGAGCTCTCTTCAAGTGCAGGTGAAATCTGGCCTAATGTGTGGCTACGGAACACCACAGGCCTAGGAACTGGGGGGCATGAGAGTTGACCGCGTCTGCATCAAACCGCCCTGCAGGCAGGGCGAGACGGAGCCTGAGACTTGGGGTCCCTTTCTGGAAAGGATGGGGCGTACGCACTCAAGGGTCTTTCTCTCTCGGCAACACCTCACCAGGCACCCAGAGGCGGGTCCTGGAGGACCCCGGTAACCAGAAGGCAGAAGACAGGGCCCCGGGGAAGTACCACCGTCCGCTCCTCCTCCCCCGTCCCCCTAGGCACCCTGGCTTCACGGCACCCACGCGTGTGGTTGCTACACTGTCCCCTCCCTCATCTTCCCTGCAGGCCAGCCCGCCCCTCTGGAGCCCACACGAGTGCCCGCGGCACAGGGGTCCCTCGGGAGCAGGCATAGACTCAGTGAGTGACCCA
Source organism: Ctenodactylus gundi (assembly GCA_004027205.1). NCBI lineage: Eukaryota > Metazoa > Chordata > Mammalia > Rodentia > Ctenodactylidae > Ctenodactylus > Ctenodactylus gundi. The sequence goes on along the minus strand of PVKB01007413.1, from coordinate 17,662 downwards.
GGGCTTCAAGAGGCGGGGAGATGCAGTGCCCGTGGGGACAGCACGAGCTAATGAGCTATCAGTCAGTCGCTGCGGAAGGACGAGAGAAGAGCCTGTGTTTTCGTTCCTTTCTCAGCCAGCACAGAAATGGCCTGTGTTCAGCTATTTCTGTACCATCAGGGATTACGTAAACGAAACCTCTTGGTAACACTCTTCCTGGGATGCTCTGAGAACTAAAAGGAGGCCTGCCTCGGGCACGGGCCTTGACTCGGTGCTTGTCGCTCTCTGCCTGTGGTCAGCTTGCCAAGCCTCAGCGTTCTCACCTGGGAAGTGGGACTAGCGAGGCTTCTCTCTGGTCAACCTCAGAGCACCATGACAGAAGGAAAACGGGATTGTGCCAGCAAAGGTTCCTGCACACTTACGGCTGACTCGGCTCACCACGCATCCTCTAGTGTGTCCTCAGTTTCAAGTCACTCAAAAAGGAAAATTTAGCAACCGAAAACCTGTGTGGTGCAGTGCACGTCTCCATCTACGTCTTACGTGCAAATTACTGTAAGCTCTTCAGCAATGAATTCTAAAATCGGCACCTTTTCCATGTGCCCCCACTGTCCTGAGTTGAAAACTTCAGAAGTCATTAAAGCTTTATTTTACTTTTTTGGGAGTGTCTCCTCGCGTTTCCTGGGCGGCCTCAAACTCCTAGACTCAAGTGATCTCCCCGCCTCAGCCTCCGAGTAGCTGGAGCTGCAGGAGTGCTCTCTTGCACACGTCTGGTGCCTTGTTTTACTGTTTTCCTTACACAAGCCTGGGTCTCCCCGCTTAGCCGGTGGAGATGTGTTAGCCCAGCCGGCATCAGAATCCGAGCAGAGCCGGACAGGAGGCGGGGCTTCACCGCTGCACACCTCCTCATCGCGGCTCACCAGTCTGGACGGCCAGTGCTTCCAGGGCCTTGGGCCAGTGTCCCCGCGGCCCAGGCTGGGGACCCTGCCTTGGTCCGTCATCCCTCACGCCGCTCAGGTGCGAGGTTTGCATCTCTCCCACTTCCTGGCTTGAGAAACAGGCCAGGACGCACCACGAGCAGGACACTGCCGGCTCTCAGCACTATTGCTCCAACGGCAGCCAGCACAAACCACTCAGGCATTCACGTGCAATCCCTACGCTTCAGGTAAGCGGGAGCCGAAAGAAACCCACCAACAACCACAGAAAACCAAGGTCAGCCCATTGCGGCACCGAGCGGCCACAGCAGCAACCACACAGGCAGACAGAAATCACCAAGTAAAACCGAGAGTGCACTGTGGCCGTTCCAGAACCGGAGAAGGCCTCCAGCTTACCTGACTGATGTCGCTCATCCAGGCTGCCTTCTCCTGGCGCGAGGGAGCCAACAGGACCACGGTGAAAGGGGCGGCGTCCGGGGGCTCCACCACGATCTTAAAATCCAAGTGTCCGAACATGTGTCCGGAACCTTTGGCTTTGACACACAGATGACAGACCATTAGCTACAAGGCACAGCTGCGGTGACAGCTGGTTTCACACAGAACATTGGTACGAGCCACGTGAGTTCATGTCTAGCCTCTCCTTAGCAGTAACCCTACCTCTCAAATTAAGGGAGGCTGGGGAAGACTGCAGGAGGACAGGGAACGCTAGGACCCACAAGCAGGAAAAAGCCTGAGGACAGTGGATAACTGAAGATTAGGATTCCAGTGTCCGTTTCAAGTCTCTCTCCCTCTCTCTCTCTCTCTCTCTCCAGGATCTTGTGTCACTATGGATGCCAAGCTGGCCTAGAGCTCATGGCAATCCTCCTGCCTCGGCTTCCCAAGTGCCGGGATTAACAGGTGTGCGACACCACCGCTGGTATATGTAGTGCTGGGGAATTGAACTCATGGTCTTTGCTTGCTAGGTAGGTGCTCTAACCTCTGAGCTACGGCCCTAGTCCTCATGTCCTACTTATTGTCATTTCTCTGCAGGGCAGCGCTGGCCCCCGGCCCCGCGCACGCTAGGCAAAGCACTCTACCACCGTGCTACCCCCTCGGCTCCCCACCTAGCACTTGGCTCAATTCTTCTTTCTTCCCAGCCTCCAACTAAGCAGTCAGTACCATGAGATAAATTCAGGAGACAGGTGGCTTAACAAAGGTCACGGGTGGAATGGCGCAGCAGAGAAATGACCTCAGGGCGCTCATCCTCAGCGCGTCCCTCACTTTCCTGGGCCGCTCGCCTAACCCAGCGGGTTAAGACCACAGAACTTCATTTTTATCATAATCTAACTTCTCAGAGTGACAGAGCGACTTACAGTCATCCTCGCTGGCATCAGGCTCCTCGATCAGGGTGCAATCCAGGAGAGAGAGGACGCCACCTGTCTGGAAGCAGAGCCGCTTGTCACGGAGGCGCCCAGTGCCTCAGGTCGGCCGGGAGGCCTGATTCCTAAACCTTCTACTTAACTGGACACAGAAGGAAGCATAGCAAATCTGAACGTACATAACCGTTCAGAGTCCACACTAAACTTGAATGTGTCGAATAAAGTGAATTCATTCGATATCTACCACATTCTTCCGACCACTGCACTCCTGCTCCCAATGTTTATAGTATTTGGTGTCTCCATCCGTGGGAGACCACGCCCACAGGCAGACGGGCCAATCAGGAAGGCATTCAGGTAGTAGAAACCACCACTATGGTGGTGAGCACTATTTTTTACACAAAAATTAAAAAAAAAAAGAATGCATAGACAGATGTTTCCTGTGAAGGGCCAAACACATTTTGGGCTTTGCCAGCCCCATCATTTCCACCACCACTGCTCAGATCTGCACTGTGGCACGAAAACAGCCACAGACCCTATGTCAGCAAATGAGTGTAACTCTGTCCCAAAACAACTGCAACAAAACTCCGTTAACACGACAGGCAGCAAGCCACAGTCATGGTTTCTTGACTCCTGCTACAGCCAGATAAAACACTAGCTAGCAAATACTCTGTCAGGACACGCGAGTGACCTAAGATTTTTGTAGACGAGCAGCCACCAGCTGATAGTAATTTGGTTGAGGCTATGATTTTAATTGTACTACTTTATGAAAATGCATGGTTAAAATAAATCTTAATTACTTTGAGTCCACATGACAACAAAATAACTGTCAGTGTGATTCACTGTGCACTGCCTCCCACTGTGGGCCAGCATGCCCACTCCTTTAGGGGACCAAAGACACGAGAGAGTCCCCCCGGCAGCTCCCCTCCCCTCCTCCCGGGGGCTGGGACACTCGTGGGACGGTCTGGGAGGCCCGTACCTTGAGCAGATGCAGCTTTCCTCCAGAACTTCTTGTACAAATTAAAAAGTGTTTTGTGAATAAGAAGCACTGTCTCTCTCCTTCCTTTTTCAAAGACAGCGAGCCCAGGCGAACCTTACTGAGCCTGCCCCTCTCCACGGAGGGCACCTGGACGAGAGAACCTGGCAATTGCAAAAGCGAAGAAGACACAGCAGTTACCCATCTGCCCCTCGAGGACGCCGCCCTGGGCCACCAGGGCCTGTCCCCTGGCTCCCCGGGATCTGCAGGCTGCACTGTCAGAACAAGTTAATCTCCTCCACAACGAGCACAGAGAGACGACGCGTTGTGTTTTAAGGGTCAAGCGGTTACCGATATTTTTGTAAAACACTTTAGACTTGACTCTTCACCCACACACTGGAACTTAAACTTGAAAGGAAGTCGAGTGGCATTAGAAGAACAAGGCCCTTGCGCCCTCCGTCCTCGGTGACAGAAGCACAGCTAATGTGACTCCTAATAACATCGTACAAATTATATAATTACACACGGTCACCTAACACTCGAAAGAGAGCATGCAGAATTTATGCTTTCTGAGTCCTAAAAGCAGATGAATTGCCCACGAATCAAACTTACTTTGTACTTTGAGAACAGAGTGTAAATACGTGTGTGTTATAAAAATCTATGAATTACATAATCCCCTGCAAGTTAGTCCAGGATTATTTGTTAAAGGGCAGCTATTTCAGGTTGCATTTGAACAAGGTGTGACAAAAATCCTTTGTGGTGCCTAAATGGAAAAGCAGCCACACAGAACGTGCACACACCGCACGGAGCACAGCTATGCCCCTCAGCAGGAGAGGTCAGCTCAGGTCCTAACACACCGAGCCAGCCTCTGGTGACTTCCAGACTACAGTCCGATAAGGACCTCCCCCTGCCCATGAAAGAAAATCCCAATCGTAGTCAAATATCGATCCAAAAGGAGCAAGACACCCTCGCGAGTGTCTTGGTTCTGCCCCGGGGACCTCCAAGCCAGTAACCTTCTCTTGTGTGTGCCACCTCCCTCCCACACCAAACTCGGCCCCCACAGGCTCGCAGATGCCTCAGATGAGCCGCCAAGTGCAGCTGCAGACTTAAACACTCACACTGGTCACTGCTATGCAGTGCCAGGGCAGGCAACCTTGGTTCTGTCTTCATACATTTTCTGGGTTTCTTTTTTTAAAATAAACACATATTATTTCTCTCAGTAGAAAAAAATCACTAATGTTCTTTGTATAAACACACACACACACACACACACACACACAAAACGCCACCTAAGACAGCAAATCTATACGTGTGAGTCCAAACTCTACATGTTAACACGAGGATACTCAGAGCGGCATCTGCCTTTCACCAGAGATGGAAGGGCGCGCAGGGAAGGACGGGAGACCTGTCCCCGCCCTGGTCCCACATCACCCGCTCCGGTGAGCGCCTAGGTGGGAAGCCTCACACAGCAGGCGGCTCTTCTGGGCCTAAGGAACAGCAAGGAACGGGTCCTGGGGGAGGGAGTGGGCTTGGGGAACCAAGGGCAAGGCGAAGGCTGGACACCAGCAAAGGCTCGCGTCACGCAGGTGGGAGCGAACAGCAGGAAATCAGAGCCGAAATGCACAGAAGCCGTGGGAAGAGCAGAGGCGGGAGAGCCAGGAGAGTGGGGGGAGTAGCGGCACCGGAAGGCTGTGCTCGTGGGTCCCGGTGAGGGAATCAGAGCCGCAGGGGGGCTGACAGAGGGGTTCAGTGCCGCCCCAAGCCACGCACTCATTTTACCAACAGGGAAACTGAGGCCTGAGACTAAGCCGCTCTCCTGGGGTCATGCCCACGTGAGGAGACGGGGTGGATTCGACAGGATAGAAACCGAACACTGGGAAGGGCAGCAACGGGAGAAGCCAGTGACGGCAGGCACCCGCTTCCCCGGGGCCGTGACGAGCTCCTGAGGCGACTGGGTGAGGGACCGGGACTCAGACACTGTGACGGCGGACAAGCACGCTGGAGAGTCATTTGCAGAAAGGCTATAACCACGCCCGTGCACGCTCGGTAAGAATGTGGTCATTAGTAAGTGCCCCTAGTGATGCAGTGTTTTCTGTATCAGAAGGGACAGAATTCACTGTGCACGCATAGGTCAGCAACTGCCGAATTTCAGCTCTGCAGCAGGAAACATAAATGTCCCCTTGGTGACCATACATTGATACACTCCACCCACTGCTGCCCACCTCACCTCCATGTAGGAGACGATATATCAGACGTAGAGAAAATCTGCACATTTAAACTAAACGTCAGAATTTTCAATTCTATTTTATTTATAAAACAAAGAAGCACTTCAACTAGGCTTGTTTCCTGTATTTCATCTTACGTTTGCATGCTATTTCAACACAGCCATGAGACTTGTTAGGGTTCAGATCTAAAATGTCCCCCAGAGTCTCCTGTGTGTGACAGGTGACTCGATGAGTCCACGGATGCGCTCAGTAGTGGCATGCGCTGTAAGGAGGCGGGGCCCTGCCAGAGGCGGGGCTCTGGGGCTGTCACCTGGACCAGCATGTCATCCTTGCTGGATCCTCCCTCCGCCCTCTGCCTCAGGCTGCCATGACAGCACAGCCTTCCAGCCACGCTGCTCATCTCTGCTACTCTGACTCTGCGTGAACTAAACCCGCAGAAACGGTAAGCTCCTCCTGGAAGCTGTGACTGTCGGCCCGGTGCTGTGACCTCGTGAGGGAGACTCCTCTCCAGTTGGCACAAGTTGGAAATGGTACTAGGAGTAAGTCATGTCCACGCTCAGGCCACGGCTATGGCACTGTTCCATCCGATGACTGGCATCAACTTCCAAGACTCCTCCTTATCCCACTCCCAGATTTCCACAATGGCCTCCGACACCGGCTGCTGCGCTTGCTCTTAATTCCACTTAGTGTAGAAAAATATGAAGAACAATTTTTAGGTCATTGGACTAGGCGTTTGGGAAGGTAGGAGTATCTCTAGCCTGTGGGACAATGTCCGAAAACCTGGTCACACTGGAAGCAGGTGATTCTGAGACTAGGAGTAATTAAGGCACCCGTGTCTCATCTGGGAAGCCTTTCACTCAGCGTGGAGTCACCTTTATTCAACGTGCCTTCTGTACATTTCCACAATGACCATGTTGACTATGCAAAATAGGTCTGAAGGAAATGTCCATTCAGGGTGCCTTTATCTCCTAACAAGCAGCCGCACATACTTCATGTTATTGAAAATAAAGACTCAACCCAAGTCAATGCCAGAACCCTCAGGCCTCGCCAACACTGTGAGCTTTAGCGTGCTTAGTCTTCACAACCATCATAAAAGACAGGCACTGTTACGCCCCAGTTCAGGGAGAGGACAGAAGCACAGAGAGGCTGAGCAGACCGCCCGACATCACACAGCAGGCAGCGAGGGGGGCAGGCTCGGACCTCAGTGCACATGGCTACGCTCCGTTCCCTTGATTTCCTCAAATGCTGACACATTGATTCAATACGCTTTATTATTAGATTTTGGAAAGTAAATTACAGACCATTCCAATGACATAATCCTTTGCCCCTGATCCATCTAATAATCAGAATCACTGGCGGTAAACGCGGGTGACTTCAATTGCCAATTCCCCAGCGAATAACACTCCCAAGGGGCTGAAACCCTTATCCCAGGTGAACTTTCCCATGACCCGGATGACTTATTTTCTTCTAGTGCTTAGGTTAAAGGTTCACCCCAGTGTGGAAGCATATGCGTAGACACGTAAATGCACGCACGCTGAACTAGATCTAATGCCAGCCAGGAGAGCAATTAATCCAAGTGCAGCACATTACTAAACTGTATTCCATTTCCTAGAAAACAGAAAGTCTTAATTTTAAAGAAGAATAATTGTTTTAAAACACCACCATGGGTCTTGAAGACAGCAAAGAGTAACTGTGGCCGCAGAAACAATCGGAGCAAACAGGTGCTGCTGTCTGCAGTTGATCACGATGTCCTTCAGATTCAGGTGTGGTGGTCAGAAACCACCTTCATCGACAGTTCAAGGTGCAACATGCAAAGGACCACCGCTGGAAGGCAAACCGCCAGCTTAACATCGATACAACAGCAACACCAGAGATACTAAAGGCTAAGCAACGGCGCCTGAAACACGGAGCACGGTGAGGAAAAATACCCCGTGAGCCTGACTTCTGGGGAGAAGAGGCACTTGGTTGTTTAGTTCTCCAAACTCAATGGAAAAAAGCGACTTCTTCAATACATTGACTTCCTGCTATTTCTCATTACTGGTGCTTTTTCAAACACATCCAGAAAACTGCTATGTATGACAACGCCCGTCAGGCGGCTTCCAGAAATCGTACGGTCACCAGGGAAACCTTTGCTTCTGTCCTCAAGTACTGAAAAGCACTGGTCCGTTAGCAGACATTTTCAGCGGGCTCCAAACACAAGAAAAATACATGATATTTTTTAACCAAAAAAGGCAATTCAATAAATGGTTCCATGCCCACTTTCCAGGGAGCCATCGTGTAGCTAGGCCAGGCAAAGCAGAAAGAATTCATCAGCATAGTTGCCTGGCGCCACCGTCCCTGGGGGACAGAGGCATGCCAACGGGTCCCTACGGAAAGTAGCCAAACGCCTGCGCCAGGAAACTGGAGGAAGGCGAGCTTGGCGTGGCTGTAGCTGGGGACGGAAATCTCAGACACGTCTGCGAGGCACCTGGCTTGGGCGTGCCAAGACACACAGGACTTCCACGGGCACAGAAGAGGTGGCTGTGGACTTCCCATTCCCACGCTGGGCACAGCACAGGAAAAGGCACAGAGAAGGCAGGTGTGGGACAGGTAGGCGGGCAGAGGGGGCACATAGTCCGCGTGGAGGTCCCGAAGAGGGACAGCAACGGCCTGGCACTGTTCGGATCCTGTTCCATCACAACCTAAGGGAAAAGCAGTATCCAAAGCCCAAAGTGGGAACAGCGACGACTTCCTAGAGCGTAATGCCAAAGGTCAGCACAGGCGTGGCTTTGCTCCCCGCAAATAAGCGACGGAGACCAGGGCGCGCGTCAGACTTTTTAAGTCTTCTGTGTGAAAGTTAAGGTGTACAGGATGATGTCCTTTCCGATGAGACTTTGAGCAGCATGTTACGGTAGGCCACGGCGACGTAAGGGTCTTCCTGTGACACTGGCACATCCAAGCAGAAACCACGGTGGTGACCGACTGAAGGCCCAAATTGAGCACCCACTCCTCACCGATCTCAGGAAGATGGACGCATGCAGTCTACCACAGATCCACACCCGGCCTGCCAGGCCTACGGGAGGGACTCAAGCGCCCGGCAAAGGCTCGCGGGCAGCGGGCCACTTGCACTTGAAGTAAGAGACGAAAGGGGATGCACCATCAGATCGCCACTTCATCAACTGGGACAGACGGCTTCAGTTGTTCTTCCAAATCCCGACTTCCGGGCAGCACCCAGAGGTCCTCCACGTCTATGATGGCTCCGCCACAACCAAAGAAGAACAGGAGCACCGGGAGCAGTGCAGGCTGACGACAGGCGCTCTGGGGACATCAAGTGACATCGTGCGGCGTGGCTCCAGAAGTGCTGATGAGAAACGGGAACAGGAGGCAGCTGTTCTCGCTTCGGACGTTGTGGTCGCCGCCGTGACATGACAGGGCTTTGAGGAACGCAAGCTTCTCCTGGGCCCTGGCCTGGACGGCATCGCCACCTGCCCCGGCCCCTCCCGCCGGCCAGACGGGTCTGCTCTCCCCGGAGCTGCAGAGGACGTCGGGTCCACTGAGGAGCAGCGTCCAGTCTGAGCGGAACTCCCTGCCCCGCTCATGCTTTACTATGATAGTGTGGCTGTTTTTCAAGGCCCCTGAAAGGAAACAGCACAGAGGCGGCCTCAGCCCCGGCCACGGTCACTACCACCGAGGGCACCTGTGTCCGACGCAACTGGCACAGCACAGCCAGGCCTGCAGCAGAGCACAACCAGCCGCCGGCACCCGGGACACGGAGGTCGCAGCTCACGACGACGAGGACTTACCTTGGCGGATGAACGTTTGGCTGGTGTCCAGCAAGATGTCACAGCCTTCCACAATCATTCTCTCGATGGCCAGGTTTTTCCTGATGTTTTCCGTGTCGCTCACCTCATCGTGCATCACCCTGTGGAAACAGCGTGGCGGGGCACAGGAAGGAGGGTTAGTGGTGGCTGGGCAGACGGGCAGGCGTGGGGTAGGCCGCTGTGGAGTCTGACGTACATGGGTATCGACTTCGCTAGGGCCACAGGGAGGAGCCTGGGCTCCGGGTGGCCCGCTGAGGCCCAGAGCCAGGCCACAGTGCATGGCAATCCCGAGTGGTAAGGGCTCTGGGCATCAGGGAGTGTCATGGCAATGTGTGCTGTATATGCAACAGAAAAGTGCCAGGCTCCTTTCGCTAAATTCAGAGTGCCATTTCTCAGAACCAGAGTAACTCAGAGACCTTTATACCACTGGGCCATATAAACTAACCGAACACAGATGTAACTAAAAGCCTGTAACAGGCTGGGGTGTGGCTCAGTGATCACAGCGCTTTTCTAGAGACCCTGAGGCCCCAGGTTTGATCCCTGACACCACATAACAGCTGGGCGTGGTGGCCCAGCCTGTAATCCCAGCACCTGGGAGGCTGAGGCAGGAGGGCTACTGTGAGCTGTAGGCCAGCCTGGGCTAAAAAATAAATCTGGGAGACCATCTGAGCTGTAGAGTGAGACCCTGTCTCAATAAATAAATAAGCCCATAGGCATGAAAAGCCACTGAGAAATACAAACCACCTTCTCACACTTCCTGCCCATCCTGAATACAAAAAGAGGGAAAAAAAAAAAAAAAAACATGCAACTGGGAGTCATTTTTCTCTTACGTTGGAAAAAATGTGACTGCTTCCAAACTTAAACCACATCTAATCTCAGCCGATCACTTCATGTGCTCTGAATGATTTTCAAAGTTATTTCTTTTTTCCTGGTTAAAATGAACGAACGCAAGTAATGATTCAGAGCCACCTTTCGAGCTCACACGTGACTTTCAGGTGAGTCTGAGAGGTGGGACCTGGGGCCCACCCTTCACCCGCACGACTTCGCCTGCTGCCCCCTCTGGCCACCGGGGCCGCGGGTGCCCGTACCTGGACAGCTCCTCCAGCTTGGACTTGGCGAACTGCAGGCTCTTCCTCTCCACGTGCTCATGCGGTGTGTGTGCCAGGAGCTCGTGCAGCGTGATGATGTACCTGGGGATCTGAGGGGACACGGGCTGGTGAGCCCCAGGCTGGGCGGGAGCGGGGGACCGCTCCAGGGGCCATCGTTATGGGGAGCGCTCCTGTGACTATTCCTAGGGTTCTCACCGCCTTAGCTACGGTGGTTTCAAGAACCACATTTACAATGAGTAAGGCACCAGACTTTACACACGCCCACACAAGACGTCCCCGAAGAGCCACCTGGCACCAAGAAATTGTCACTCCTCTTGTCTGCTTTCACATAACCAGACATTTTTGAATTAGAGTTTTTGACAACTAGTTTTCACAGGTAAGAGCTCCAGCTATCAACTTACCTGAGTTCCCATTTTAGGTCTTTTTGTCTGTCTGCACACTTCTTCTTTTAGAAAAGCACAACCGTACAGCAATATTCTCTTTAAATATTAAAATTTAGGTGAAGATATGTTTACCCTTACTATGTTTTTACCCTCTATCACAATTCACCCACTGACAGTAAAAAAAGTACCGTCCAATTAAAGGATTTAGTTGCACTTCTGCTCATGAACAGGCTATCCACCTGCATTCTGTCAACGGCAAAAATTCTTCCCACCTTCTCAGGCCTTTACGATTTTTCCTGAGCAAGGCCCAGCCGAAGGCCCTTATCTGCTGTTCGGTCAGGCGTGTCGTGGCCACCCTGCCCAGCCGGTGTGGTGCTGGAGAGTCAAACCCCGACCGACGTCTCCAGCCCCCTCTGAGGGTTTTAACAGACCAGAATAGAGATTTAAATCAAGTCACAATGAATCAACCTGCTTACTTTTTTACTGACTTATCAAACAGACTTTTTCAGAAAACAGAGACTATACTTGAATCTTAACAATGACATCCTCTAGTGTTGGGCCCCACAGCACCAGCCGTGACGGGCCCGTGCGTGCTCCACCTCTGTAACCCGAGAGACAGCTCTCCATCACCCGGGGGAGGACACGGTTGGTAGCTTGTCTATGGTGGCCCCACAGCACGTGGGGCGACTGAAAAATACCGTGAATGTTTGATTTTCTTTAAAATCATCGTGCTATAAAACACACAAGCGTGAACGCCCTGCAGTCCCCTCACCTGGCACACGTATCCCTCCTTCCTGCCACCGTGTGAAGCAGCTCTGGAGTCCTTTTCTGTAAGTGTCTGTACCAGGTGTGACCAAAAACACAGCCGATGCTGCTGAGTGCCTTCCGGCAGAAAGGCAGGCTCCTCACAGCGCGGCAGCGGGCCCCTACCCACACCAGTTCTAGCACCGTGTGATTTCCGGCTCTTTCCCAAAGTCAAAAGGATCACAAAGGCCAACATTTTGTACAGATTCAGGGCATCGAGGCCACCATAAAAGCGTAACTAGAGACCATGAGGAAAGAGGACTTCCCAAAACACTTCAGAAAGTGGCCAGAGCAACAGGACAAGCGCGTCTGACGCGAGGAGGAGGGGGGTTTTGAGGAGAATTTGTGCTGTGTCCTTTAATTAAGTTTTGTTCTAGCGGTTTTAATGTTTATTTATACCTTTGGCCGAGCCAGCTGTGGGCCAGGCCCTGACCAGTACACTCACTGGCCCCTACAAACCCACATCAGCGAGTGTCCTCTGTGAGGAGAGGCATCCCAGTCCGCACCCGGAGGACTGAGAGGGAGGGCAGAAAGCCCACCGTGGGGCGGGGCCATGCGCAGCCACGCCCTCCTGTCCTGGGGGCGGACAGCCCCACCCGTAGGTCTGCGGGGGCTGCCTCCATGAGGCTCTGGATAAGAATTTGTGGAGCGCCTACCTTGCCGCAGCCACACTGCTAACAACAGCCAGAGTCAGCACAGACATTAGACTGCAGCTTGATGGCCAAGTCACAGCTTCAGGAAGCACAGAAAGATCCTGAGTCAGAGAAGGGGACACGCTGCTTCGCAAGACGTGTGGGGCGTCCTTCTACCTTCTTCATGCCTCCCCCACAACAGCTCAGGGCCTGTCCCCACGGAAAAGTCACCCGGGACAGATTCTCTGCTTGGTGGCACAAGGCCATGTCCAGTAAACGTTTTCCAAAGAGCAGTTCCTCCAGACCAATCAAGGCTGTCAGCAGCTAAGGTGCCTGACGCTTCCTAGCCAAGGGGGCAGGAGTCGTGCACAGAGGCCCTCGCAGAACTAAGCTTAGGCAGTAGCCGCACGGTCCCCCTCTGCCCTCGAGAGCTATTTTCAAGGGCGGCCTGGCTGGGAGTCACGTGGCCGGGGCTGGACTCAGGAGCTGGCCCGCTCCACTCCGCGGTAGAGGAACAAAGGAACGTGAAAGGTGCCGAAGAAAGCGCAGGCAGCGGGCGCTCTCTCCGGGAAGCAGGTGGCCGCGCTGAGACTCCTCCTCTGCGTTTCCAAGAGCTGATTACCAACCGGCTCCCAAAAAAGACTCAGAATCACGGCAACCTCCGAGTGAGTCAGGATGCCGCTGCCAGGGACAGAGCAACTGCTCCTCGGCTTTTAGACATCATTATCTCGGTCTCCAGCTTGGAGGGGGCCAGCAAGTGCTACTGCCGAGAACAGAAAGTCCTGGCCAGGAGCCGACTTCAGGATCAGCTTTATTCTGGACTCCTGAGACACACAGGAGCCAAGACACAGAGGGGCGGCCGAAGGCCACGGCAGCAGGGCCAACGCTTCTGCTGAGTGGTATTACGTCGGGGGTGACACTGTTTTCCATGACAGATTCCCTGCCACAGCTGGACCTACGGGCCTCATAGTCCCACTGGGAACAATTCACTGCACCATCCAGATTTCACAGTTATGGTCAACGCGGCTTACTAGCAGCAGCACCGGACTCGCTCAGGAGAAGACCCAGGGGTCTGGGTCCAGTGGCACAGGTCTACAACCCCAGGGCTCCGGAGACGGTGCAGAAGGTTCACGAATGTGAGCCCAGTCCAGACAACTCGGGAACTTAGTGAGACCTTGTCCCAACAGCAAAACTAAAAACGGGCTAGAGATGCAGCTCGGTGCAAAGTCCTGGGCTTGATTCCAATATCCCCCCCCAAAAAAATCCATTAGATTCTTCTCTGTCTTACACTTGCACACACACACACACACACACACACACACACACACACAGAGAGAGAGAGAGAGAGAGAGAGAGAGAGAGAGTTTTCAGGCATCTCTCCTCCTTTCTCTGTCCCTACACTAAATTCTGTCCCCAAGTGTGAGCTCAAGGAAGTCCGTCCAGAAGACCTCCTGCGATATGAACTAGTATTATCACTCTATGGAACAAAAACGTGCCATGCCCAGCTTCATTCCAAGATGTCCGGCTGGCTCCACACAGGAGCAAGGTGAGTAGCAGGGTGCAGAGCTACCTCTGGTAATTCATCCCTGCAGGAGGAAGGAGAGACGCCCCAGACGCCCCTTGCCTCATTAGTGAGAGGACCCAAGGGAACAAGGAGGCCTGGATGGACCCCAACCAGGGCGGAAAGCACCCAAGCTCCGGCCAAGAGCAAACTCCAGTCATTTCTTCTCGTAGTCTTTTCAAAAATTGATGGGGAGGCAAATCAGGACACGCAGGCCTCTTGAAATTTGCCCGTTTCTTGGCTTCAAGCCAGACACGTTCTCTGTGAAATGCTGCAGCCTCTGGTGGCCTGCAAGATGAGCTGGAACCTCAACATGTGGCCTTTCCGATGCACGAGGTCTCGGGTCACCACAGTCCAAGGGGGGCGTGGGGGTCCAGGACCAGCACCAAGCTCCTACAGCACAGCACCACACACAGACGACAGAGTGCAGAGTCAGTGGGGATGGGCAGGAGCTGGGAGCCCACCGCAGGGCCGTGAGAGGGGCTTCCGGTACCGGCCGTGGTCCGGATGACCTGAGAAGGACACTTCATGGCCCCTTCCCGGTCCTACGCCTTCTAATCCCACTCAGCCACACGCTGGGCACGAGCTCTTAACCGGTGCTGACCCTGCTGACCCAGCGAGGCCCCGTCCTCGTGCGTCTGCATCACGATTTCGACCCACTCGTGGGTTCTGGCCACCAGCTTGGCTCGCTTAGGCTCACGGATGGTGGAAAGCTTCCGCCCTGGCAGTGAGGTGGCAATGCACAGCTGGCTGGCATCGTAAAACCGTGCCACTGCTGTAAGACCTGAAATTCCAACTGTGTGTAGAGCAAGATGAAAGTTTAATTTTTTTGGTAAAATATTTCTTCGAGGAGACAAAAAGCTCAAACGATTTAGTTCGTGAAAGGAAAAGACAGCATTAAGAAGTTTCACTATACTTCAGTAGTTTCAGGAGCATCTCTGCGGTTTTTAGAAATCTTACTAAACTTCTCTGTCAACCTTCAGGATCTCAACAAAGACCGACAAACCTTTGGCTTCTTTCTGAGGCTACAAAATGACACAGCAGGTCCCAGATGCCTGCTCGGGGGGACCCGGCCGGCCCTCCCTCCCTGGGAGACGTGCCGCAGGTGGGCAGGGGGGCAGCACAGCACTCCGGGGGCCTCGCGACTGCCCCTAAATTCTGCCATGGGAATTCTCGGGATCTTTCCAGAAGAACAGAATTGACACTTCGCGAAGAAACAGGAGACCCAACGTGCCTTCGGCCTCCCAGCTCCAGCTGCGCAGCTCCGCGGAGCGAAGTCCAAGATTCAGGAAGAACGAAAATGTGTCTGACCCTGTGGCTCACTCTGGTTCCCCAAGGGAGCGTCAGGCCGCTGCCTGGCCTCCAGAGGCCGCCTGACGAGGGGCTAGGAGTGCCCGTGTCCAGGCAGGGCTGTGCCTCCCAGCCCCACAGCCTCTGTGGCCCGAGAGGTCCCTGTTTTTTCCTTCAGAGTCTAGTCAAGGGAAGTGGAGCAGCAGTGACAGGGGGACTGAGGCCGGGCCACACACATGGCCTTCCCGGAGGCCATGCTGCTCTCCACGGGGCTTTTATGCAACCATCAGCAACCGGAGCCAGAGCACTGAATCCTATTTCTGCAAACCTCGTAATATTTTTAAACAAGCTGGAGGAGGCAACGCTGTGAAAATTAGAATCTGCGTAGAATTTTTCTACAAAGAGAAAACTGTGCAGCTTTTCAGAAGGTATTCCTGAGCTATTTGCTTCGAAACACCTGCTTGCTGGGCGGGGGATGTGGCTCGAGGTAGGGCCCTTGCCAGGCACATGAGACCCTGGGTCCGGCCCAGCACCCCAAAGGAAGGAAGGAAGAAAGGAAGGAACCCCAAATTAAGACTGGTCACAGGAGCACTCATATGAAGCAAATATATGGCGAATGCTTAAATAAAAATTCGTTATAATAGGAAAAGACACACAGCTTTGACCCCTCCAAGCACGCACTTTCATCCCATCACCCTTGCTGTTCCTGGAAGCAATTCTGGAAGTTCTCTTCCATGAGGGTCTGAAAGAGGTAGGATCGAAACTACAGTGACCGCTGCTGTCACTGTCCAAAGAAACGTCCGATTCATAAAAACACAATGCAATTTCTGACGCCGTGAAATCTCTAACTCATCCCCAAAGTCATACCGACAACAAGCAGTCCAGGTGCCGAATGGACACGGGACATGGAGGCAGCCAGGACCGCACGACTAAACACACACAGGGACTCAGCTTTCCAGAACCGCTTCAGAAAGTGGCCAAGAGGGATGGGATGCGCGTGTTCAGGGCAAGGGGAGGATTGTGAAGGGCATGAACAACAACGCGCCCTTCACGGCCGGGCGCTCCGACCCTTGGCACAAGGACAGAACCATCCCATGACCCCGAAGAGCCGGATGACAGGACAGATAAGCGGCCAGACCAGGTTAGGACCAGCCAGAAGGAGGCGAGCAATGAGGGAAGCCCTGCCCGCTGCCTGCACACGCCTATTAGGCTCTAATCCCCCTGCTGACGGGCAGGAGGCAGAGCTTCACACCCCGCTGCTCTCTTCCAGCATGATGGTTCAAAGCCAGCCGTTCCCCAATAACCACTGCGTGGCAACCACTCCCCACCACCTCCTTGAGAAAATGGTCTTCAGCTAAACCAGTCCCTGGTGTCAAAAAGGTTGGGGACCACTGCCACTGTATTAACTTTTTATGACTTAACATAACCGCGCATGTTGGTCACACCTCATACCCCTGGCTGGGGTCACGGCAGGCGTGTTACCAGTGACACAGGCTTGGCACAGGCCTCCAAGGGCCTCACCTGAAACATCGGGTAGGTCAGGAACGTCTCCAGCATCCTCCCCTCACAGGCGGGGTTGGCCTCATACTGTTTCAAGAGTTTGTCGAAATCTCTGTTCTGCTTGCAGCTGGCGAGCACCTGGAGGCTGTACTGGTGGTTGCGCACGAACTCCTGGTAAATGTTCAGCATGGGCAGCAAGATGTCGAACAGATCAGCTGGAAAGGAGCAGGCGTGGTCACCTCCGGGGCTCGGTAAGCCCTGTACACTCGGTGGGGGCAGCCAGTGTTCCCAGGGACAGGCCCCTGCCCCCACACCTGAAGGACATACCCAGCAGAATGTGCCAGGGCAGAATGGAGCTCCAGCCCCCGAGTGACCCAGACAGACCCGGGGACACAGTCGTGAGGACGTGACCACCACGGCAGGGCCCAGGGACCCTACGGGCTGCGAGACGGGGGCCCAGGCGCTCAGGGAGCTCACAAGCCAACAGGGAAGGCAGGAAGCGAAGGCTGACACAGCCATTACCCTCCTCCACCCGCACAGAAAAACCACCTTCAAGGAGCACACTTACCTAAAATCAAAGTGGGCCAGTTTGCTATCCTTGCCTTGAGTCCCTGATGAAATATTTCATGAAGAAACATGATTGTTTCACTATAAAAAAGAAAAATGGTAGACTCTAAACACTGCAGTGCCCATGGCATTTTGTTAAAGAAGCCTAACGAGAGGCTAAAGCCTTCTATGTACATGAGATGCCGGCCACAGAGGGTCACCAAACCGCACTCCCAGGAGTATAGCATGGGGAAGACCAGCTTTCACACAACAGCTGTCCTCTCAGACAACCTCAAAACCCAGAGAACCCCAGGATACACCTCAAATATCGGGGGACAGGAAGCACCCAACAGCTGCCACCTAGCTCTCTCCACCATTCTGGCTGATAATCAGAAGAGCAAAGTCAGCATTCTTTTTCTTCTCGTGTTTTATTCTAGGAAACTCAACAGAAAGGCCTTTCTTTCACTGAAATGAGTTTTGACAGAAGGAGGGAAGGGGGAAAAGCCTCAGCAAAAGTTTTGACAGAACTCTAACCACACTAAAAATATGCAAGACAGAAATGTAAAATAT
>PVKB01007412.1:0-35520 GCA_004027205.1 Ctenodactylus gundi | reverse complement strand
GGGGGGCAAACGGCAGGCAGCAACGGATGGAGGAACGCTTGCGGGGGCCTGAACATCTGACTGAGCGGAGCTGGAGAGGACGGAGCACACGACAACGGGAGAAGAGGCTGTGGGCGGGTCAGGAGCAGCGGACTCTGCGTGGCCTCCGTGCTGCCAGCACCCACAGATCACAAACAAGGTCTGGAGGCCTGACCTCAGCCCGAGGTAAGCGTGGACCCGGACTAGTCGGAATCATTGGCTGTGTGCAGCCTCAGAAGCACCAACCCGAGGGTGTTTGTACTATAAACACAGTGTGCGCCCCCCCCCCCAATAGATCCCAGAATCCCAGATCAGAAACGGGACTCAACAGCCGTCGCAGGCAGTGACGTCAGCAGGAGCCATTCACTTTTCCTGTGCACCAGAGACAGTCAGAGGTAGCAGTACCATGGGGAAACATGATAACAAATCTTATGCAAAAAGATCTGATTCCCCAGGGGAGGGTGCAAGGGGTGCTGAAATTGTAGAACCCAAAGAAAAGGACAAAAATGATGGTAACTTCTGGGCCCAGATAGTCAGTGAATTAAAACAGGAATTAAAGGAGGAGTTAAACTGGGAAGCAAAGAAGGAAATAAATCAGACAGTGCGAGAACTACAAGAACACTTAGCTAAGCATAAAGCAAGCCTTGAAAAGGAATTAGAGGAGACCAAAGAAGAATTGGGGAAGCGCAGGCACAAATCTCCTACAAAAAGACCTGAAACCCCAGGAGATGAAGTCAGGGTAAATAAAGATGAATATGGCGAAAATGATGGCAACTTCTGGGCCCAGAAATTCAGTGAATTAAAACGGGAATTAAAGCAGGAAATTAAACAGACAGCAGAAGAGCTACACCAATACATAGATAAGCCAAAAGCAAGCCTTGAAAAGCAACTAGAGGAGACCAGAGAAGAAATATACCAGAAGATAATGAAGACAAAAGAAGAAATCAGAGACGAACACAACAGAGATATAGAAAAATTGAATGCAGATATTCAGGAAATGAAAAACACACAGGTAATAATAAGCAACCACTTTAAACAACTTCAGAATAGTATGTCAGACCTAGAAAAATAAAGTGACTGAGCTGCAACATACAGGCTATGAAGAATACAAAGTAAATAAAGAAAGCGAGTCATTACAATGACTGATAGATGATTCAAGGAGAAATAACCTCAGAATTATGGGAATCGAGGAGAAGACTGAGGACAAAACAAAAGGCTTAAAGGACATGTTTAATGAAATAATGGAAGAAAATTTCCCAAATCTAAGAAGAGAAATGAACATGGAACATTTGCAGGCATATAGAACACCAAACAACTCTGATCAAAAGAGACCCTCATCACGACACATCATAATTAAAATTCTAGAAACCCAACACAAAGAGAAAGTACTGAAAGCGGAAAGAGAAAAACAGAATGCGACCTACAAAGATAAACCCATCAGGATAACGGCAGATTTTTCAATCCAAACTCTAAAAGCAAGGAAATCGTGGAGCAATATTATCCAAGCACTAAAATATCATAGATGCCAGCCAAGACTGCTATATCCAGCAAAATTACCTTTTAACTTAAAGGGAGAACTTAAAACTTTCCATAACAGAGACAGCTTAAAGGAATTTGTAGCCACTGAGCCAGTATTGCAGAAAATACTTCAAGGAAACTTGGACAGTGAAAGGGAGGCCAGCGACACCAATGACCCCAGAAAAAAAGTGACAACAGCTAGAAGAGAAGGAGCTGAGAAAACAGTAGGTTAGTAATCAGTGAAATATGAGTAAATAAGATATGAAAGTTAGGAAATTAAGAAATAACTAGATTTGCCTACATGTCTGTCACTTTAAGTATATTTATGTGGTACAGATTTAAGTTCATTGAATGTAGCAATGTGATATAGTTTTAACTTTGTTTTGTTATAGCAATTCACTTAGTAGGTCACTAATGAAAGTTTATCCTAAGGAAACTGATTGATGTAAACATAACCTGTGAATGTACAAATATGCACCTTCCAGTATTCAGCTAAGACAATTGAATTTCATTTATTTATTATTTTTTCTTCTTTCCCAAATTAACTATCCTTTTGACCTACATGCTTATAATTATTTTCTAGTGTGAACTGGTGGGTAAGGCCAGGTTTAACAATAACAACAAAGTTGTAGGAAAATATGGAAAAAAACTTTTGGTGAATATCCCAATGAAGGGATTGGTTGGATTCAGAGAGGAGATACCAAGATTTGACTACTGCGAACCCATTAGAGGACTAGGAAGCTGGGGTAGAGTGGTGACTTGAGTGAAATGACTTAGGTGCAGAAGATTAATATGTTAAACACTGTATGGTTTCTTGGACTTGGAAAACCCAGAACACAGACATTCTTTGGAACCATACGAAGTGATAGCTGGAGCCAGGGGAAGGGACAGGGAGGGGGTGGGAGGGTAGAAGATGGGAAGGGATTGTGAAGTCGATGTGATACATAGATGTACGAAATACCCAAACTCATTGTAAATACTATGTATTACATTTGTATATTAATAAAAATAGTGGGGGGAAAAGTAAAAAAATAATATAGTAGAGCAACTAGTTATATGGCATTTATGTGGTGTTCGGTATTACTAGTAATCTAGAGACAATTTAGATTATAAGAGAGGATGCACAAAGGTTATATGTAAATACTGTGTCATTTTATATAAGAGATTTCAGCATCCTTGGATTTTGGTATCTGTGGTGTGTCCTGAAACCAATCCCCTGCAGGAACCAAAGGGCAAATGTACTGTTTTTATTTTTTCTTATATATGCACATCTATGACACAGTTTATAAATTAGGCTCAGTGAGAAATTAACAATAGTAGAAAAGAATTTTGGCAATATATAGCAATAAAAGCTATTTAAAACTTATAAACTATATATATCTGGAATTTTCTGTGTAATACTTTCAGACCAAGGTCAACCACTGGCAACAGAAACCGCAAAAAATGAAGCCATGACTAACAGGAGGCTGGAGGGAGGTGGGCCTACAGATCACATGCTTAGATGTAGGAGAAATGTCCGGTTGTTATAAGACTTTGTCAAAGCTGACTCTCCCTTTCTGTCCCTCTCACTTCCCATGCTGGGTGCAGAGATCTCACAGCATCCTGATCTGCAGAGCGTGCTGCCTGTAGACCTGCCCTGGAATGACACCCATCTACCTGGCTGGTGGTGCTCACCACAGCATCCATGACACCCGCCGCATCCACCTCAGCGAAGTTCTGGCAAGCAGGAGGGGGAAGAGGGCAATACAATACTTGTGCCTTCTCTAAAGGTCAGCTTTGTGAGGTAGTGTATTGCTTCTGTTGATATCCACTGGCCGTAATGTGGTCACATATCATCATTCTGAGCTGCAAAGGAGGTTAGAAAAGAACGCATTTAGGGCAGCTATGTACCTAGCCAAATCTCATGGGTTCAGTTACAAAAAAAAAAAAAAAAAAAATAGAAAGTGAGTCTTCAAGTACAACAGTCCCAAGTCCAAGTCCCATTGACCAAATTAAGTGGAAGAGCAGAAGTTCCTCGACTACCCTTTCTGAATTGGCCAAGAGCTCAGAGACTCATCTCTGGAGGAGCAGGAATTTAGCTGGGTTGATTTGGAGCCAGGCATCTTGCTCATGCAGGGCAGAGTACAGGCTCCTTCAGCAGCTGGTGCCTCTGTGTCATCCCTGTCATTACTCCTGCCAATGGTCCATGGAATACTGACCACTGAGCATCACTGTCCTTAGAGAGAAGTCCCAAGTGAGACACATTTTTGTCCTCTGTACCATGGGTCAACCCTCCCCTAATGCTCCATAGAACAGCAGGGACTGCTCCACACATTTGCCAGATTCATGTACAAGGAAGAAACCTTTAGTTTATTACATCTTGGAAGTTCAAGAACAAGTCATCACAAGACTCAATGTCTGGTGAGGGCTGCCTTCTGCTTCCGAGATGGCACCTCTAGCTGCATCTTTATGTGGCTACAGGGCAGGGAGGAATGAAATGTCCTCCTGTGGTGGAAGAGATGGGAAGGCATAGAGGCACTAAGGGGGTCCTTCGACCTCTGTTATAGGAACACTAATCTGTTCCTCAGAGTCCTCAGAACTTTCTCATTCTCTGAAAGGCCCCCTTTTTAATACTATCACCCTGTTTATTAGGTTCCAACTTATGACATTTGGAGTCTGGTACATTCAAACCATAGCAGTGGTCTTCAGAATTCTGAATAAGTTTCTTTAAGATTATAAAATGCATATATGTCTTTTCTGCTCATTTGTTGCACTTCTGGAAGGATAAAAAGAAGGAAAAGGGATGTGCAAGTGTCTTATAGATTCTTGTGTTCAAAAAAGGAAAAGTTTGACACTATGCTAATTCCCAAGCCACTCCAGGGATGAGACCTTCACCTTCTCAGAGCTCCATGGCTAGTTGCCACAATGGTCTTCCCTTTTTTCTTCTGCCCAGAGTATTCCTTGACCCTGTGCAACTGCCATGAATCTTTCTAGAAGCCAGGGACTTCCAAGCGCTAGCCCCAGAGCTTGTGCCTGAAGGCCAAGTTTTCATGGTCCTTGACAAAGTGTTTTAAAAAAAGACAATGAGGTGAGTTTTTTCTTCCCACAAAACCCCAGTTTATTCAGTTGAATAAACTGTCCTTGATTTTGAGAATCCCTCCCCCGCCCCTTTTCTTTCCTTTTTGGCCTTAAAATACCATTTTAACATCTTTTGCTATTATGATGATGACTATAGATGGTAATTTTTTTCTAAATGAGTTTACTTGGAAAAATTACAAGTTGGTACCGTCTATAGGTCCTCCGGCTTTTGTTGTTGTTGTTCCACTCAAACTGTATGAAATCCCACGCTTGAGAATCGCTGTCAAATGGCATGTTGTTCACTTTCTTCAGGGCTGAGCTATTGCCTGTAGGGGATGATGACCAGTGTATACTAGGACATTATGTACACGGCTGCAGAGGGGCACTGGGGCAGGACAACGGTCTTTGATTTAGGCCTTCTAGAACCTGGGCAGAAAAAGGAGCATCCGGGACTCTCACCAAGAAAGGGCAACTCCTCCGGATCATGACTCAGCAACCTTCACCCAAGGCTCATGGGGTATCTTATTTTTTTCCCTACTGCTCAGGGGTGGGGCTGAGGTGCTGTTCCTAAGACCCTTAGTTAGAACTAACAGAAAATAATAGTTCAAATTTCATTAGCAGTGATTTAGAGGGAATTAAGCCTTACTGTGTTCAATGGGTATAGCACCCATTGAGTTGGGCTTCATGGCAGAGTGCCAGACTGGAATGCCATTTGTTATGTTGTTTCTCAGGAATGATGCAGTCTGAGTTTTAGGTCACCAGGTATACATCAAAATGCACATACAGGTCAGAGCTAGGGCCCTTCTGAAAGATCTACCTGTGTCACATAACAATACAATCTCCAATCAAGAGTTCTTGACTTTGTGGTGCAACAAAAACAAAATTTCAGTAGGAAAGGACTTTTGAATTTTGATTTTTTTTTCCCTCCAGGCCATAAGTGATGGTACTCTTTTTTTTTTTTTTAATACAGGTCTAACTGTGCATTCCAGGCTGGTCCTGACTCATTTTGTAGCCCAAGCTGGCCTTGAACTCATAGCAATCTTTCTGCCTCAGCTTCCCAAGTGCTCAGATTATAGGCATGCACCACCCATGCCTAGATAATTTTTTTTTTGTGTGTGTATGTGGTGCTGGGGCACAATCCCAGGCCCTTGCTGATGCTAGGCAAGAGCTCTACCTGCTGAGCTACACTCTGTGCTCTTGGGATGCCGACCTGAGCGTGTGAGGTAGGCAGGCTGAGCAATGATGTTTAGAGAGTTAGGTATATTAATGCGTTTTTGATTTATGATGTTTTCAAGTTAAAATGAGTTTATCATGACATAGCTCGGTGTAAGTAAGGAAGCATCACAATTGCATTTCTTTTTTCCTTTTTTGTAGTTCCTTTTTGATGGTGAGTTCTTATGCCCTGTGGTACTGGTGAGGCCACTTGATGTGGTGCAGTCCCAATCAGATGTGCCAATGCAGCACTTGAAGTGTGGCTGGTCAGAGTTGTGGTGGTCTCTATGTGTAAATAAATACTGAATTTCAGAGAAGTAAAAGAAAAAGAAGAAGAAATGAATATATCTCATTAATTGTTTAAAAATATTCACTTACTACATATTGAAATAATATGTTGTATATATTATGCTTAAAATGTAGCTCTAATATTATTGTTAAATTACAATTGTGGCTGTCATTTGTAGCTAGCATTGTTCCTACTGGGACAGTACTTTTCTTGGTCAGAGATTTGCCAAGTACATTCTCTGGGTGTCAAATATAGCTAATTGACTGCTTCTTTTCATAAATAAAATCTTATTAGAACATAGTCACATTCATTTGTTAACATTATTGGCTCTCAGTTCTTTGAGCTAAAGTAGAATTGAGTAATTGTGACAGAGCCCATGCAACAAAACTCAGAATATTTATCTGGCCAACTATAGAAAGATTTGCCAGAAAAAAACAGAGGACCTATACAAGGTGCCAACTTGTAAGTTTTTGTTCTAGAATACAGGGTTTAAGTCTTGATGTCCTGATTGAGCATGATTTGAGCAAAATGTCTGTGTGCCTCTGTTCCTTCTGGATGACATGAGAATCATGATAGAGCTAATGTCCACCAAGAGGGTGTTGGGAGGGTCAGATAAAGTACTGCAGTATGCATCAAGTCTGAGTAAATGGTCAACAAATGTAGCACTGCCACCATCATCCTCATGAACTAAGATAACACGACTGGGCCTCAGGAAAGTTAGGTGTGGCCTCAGCCACAGACAAGGCCAGGAGGTGGAGAAACAAGAACGCAAATTCATGTCTTCTGACTCATAACTCCTTATATCATCCGAAGGCCCTTTACAAAGAAGGCGGGTGCAGCTTCGTCACCTTTCTCAACACAGGTGCACAGGTCCTTAGCTGTAGACCCAGTTGGACTTGACATATAAAGTGGGATCCCTGTGTCTTACCTGGTCCGAAGACGTGGACTTCAAGGTCATTTGGATTAAACAAACTCTAATGTGAACAGCTCTCATCAGCTGGACCTGGTGGCATGCACCTGTAGTTAGGGTCAGCTCCTTGGGAGGCTAAGCAGGAGAAACACTCAAGCCAAGAAGTTAGAGGCCAGCCTGGGTAACACAGCGAGAGCCCACCTCAAATTAAATAAATAAGTGAAAATAAAAACAAACAGCTCTTAGCATATCAAATTAAAATGCATTTTGCTGTAGGGGTCTCTACAAGTTGTAGAGATTAAGTTGCAGAGATTAAAAAATTGACTAGGCATATAAAGCAAATAACATTATTTGCGCTTACAAAGTCCTTTCCAATGTATAGCACATCTTCAGGCATGTAGGTCTCCTGGAGGCCCTTTACATCCATGTCAGGCGAACATGGCAGATACTGTCAATCTGTCATCACAGGTGGGAAGTGGAAGCCAGGGAAGAGGAGACTGGTCGTTAGTAGTGAAAGAGTGACAGAATTCAGGTGCTAGGGTTCAGGTCCCCTATCCTGGGCCCATGACCCCTTCTCTTGTACCCAGAGTCCTCTACTAGAATGCTTTAGAGACATGCCCATGTGGATTTATCAAGCAAGTTGAGTATGTATATGTGAACCCAGTAGAGAGTGTGTTACGTTTTCTACTGGGAATGTCTCCAAAATCTCATGTATTTAGAAGCTGAATGGATTGTGGGGTGAATCATATCAGTGGATTAATTAAATGATTTTCTGTGCTGTTAAGAGGTGGAGTCTAGTTGGAAAGGGTAGCTAATGGGGCCCCCTTGCCAGCTCCGCCTTCCCTCACCCCGTTTCCTGGCCGCCATGGCACGAACAGCTTTTCTCCAGCGAGGCCTCTGCCACATCCTTCTGCCGTTGCCGCCTGTGCATGAATGGACAGCAAACCTCTGAAGTCAAGAGCTAGAATGAACCTTTGCTCTCTCAAGTTGTGGATGAAGCGTTCCAGGGATGAGGATGTAGCTGAGTGGGAATGCATACGCTTAGCACGTGCTAGGCCCTGCCTGAGCGCAGTCCACAGAACCATTAATGAGAAAAAACATAGAAAGAAATAAAGAAAAAGAGAAAGAAAGAATTCCAGTTCTTCCCAGATGGCCTCTATAATGAGCTTGGGCTTCCACGAGGGAGTATGTGACAACACAGGCTGCCATTTCTTCAGGCTGATTCTCATAAGTTACGTGGTGTGGCTTCTATTACATCCTGTTGGACAAAGCCCTCTGGCACAGGGGGCTGAACCCAGGGCCTCCACTCTGAGGATTCTCCCTAGCCCGTGTTGCTTATTTGAGACCGGCTCTGGCTAAGTTGCCAGAAGTTGGGCTCAAACTTGCAATTCTGTCTCAGCCTCGCAAAGTACTGGGATTACAGACTTGGGCCTCTGGGGCTAACTTCACTTTTTAAAGAGAAAAGTAGCAAAGCGTTTGGAACCATTTCTAATTCACACCTGATGGACACACAGCGATAATGTCTCTGTTACTAAAAAAAAAAAAAAAGGTGACAGAGTAAATACAGTTCCAAACAGTCAGTGATCTTCGGCCATGGTGTCAGAGCCAGAAGAGCCATGGCAGGCACGCATGGGCATGGCCCAGTAACTCTTGCCATGGGAGTATAAGCCTTCCATTGCAAGTAACTTTCCTATTTCCAAAAGAAGCCAGAAATGCAAAATCTTCAAGTGACATCTTTTTTCTTAGACAGGGTCTCACTCTGCAGCCCAGGCTGGTCTTGAACTCACTATGGAGCCTGGGCTGGCCTCAGACTCACAGCAATCCTTTTGCTTCAGCCTCCCAAGTGCTGAGATTGCAGGCGTGTGCCACCACGCCTGGCTTCTTTGGTTCTGGGGAATCGAACTTAGGTACTTAGGGCTTGACTTAGCGCTTGTAAGGCAAGTGCTTTAACTGCTGAGCCATTCCTCCAGCCCCATGACAACTTTTTTTTCCAGTGTGAATTCAATCTTTAAAATCATATTACACGGGGCACCTGATCCACGAGCTTCCAGTTTTCAACATCTGCCCTCCACTTTTCATGGGATGCTTTCTACATTGCTTGGTCACTGGTAAGAGAGAGAACAAGCAATGTGTTAGCTATTGTGGGGTTGAGTGTCACTGGGGGAAGAAAGCATCTTTGCTATTTGTCTACTATTATTCACTTGCAGAGTGATGAACTGAGTTTAAGGTTGGCCAGGAACAGGCGTAGTAACCACTGTGTCAGACAATGCCTTGTCTCTGTACGACAGGCACCTGGGCATGTTTGGCTTCTAGTTAGGTCTTGCAGCTCTTATAAGATTCTGGAAAAGACAAAGGAAGGGATCAGAAGGGAAGTCAAGCAAGAGAAACAAGGAATGCTGTCACAGCCCCTGAGAGAGGAGTTACTGCCTGGAACAGAGTGGACAGGAAGGAAGGAGCAAGGGGAGCTCCAGCTTTGGAAGCCGCGGGGCCACGTCAGTCTGAAAGCAGATCCTGCAACCCGGCAGGAGGCAGTTCTGCCCCTGCTCACTTGTGGCGTCTTCGACCGGCAAAGACACCACACGAACTCTCACGATCGTGGAACGTTGACTGACCGGACGGACGGACTCG
The DNA here is from genome assembly GCA_004027205.1 of Ctenodactylus gundi. Taxonomy (NCBI): domain Eukaryota; kingdom Metazoa; phylum Chordata; class Mammalia; order Rodentia; family Ctenodactylidae; genus Ctenodactylus; species Ctenodactylus gundi. The sequence continues at coordinate 25,888 of PVKB01007412.1, read as the reverse complement.
ACTCGACTGGACCCTCTCGACTCCACTCGATGACTCTCGACTCCCTTTATTCCGCAAAGCCCAAGCTTAAATACCCTTCCATACCCATATTAACATACAAGCAATCTAATAGGCTAACATTAGTGTACAAGCCATCTAATAGGCTAACAAACTCTCCAGACCCATCACCCCACCCTGGGACTTCCTCTTTAGAACAGTCCCGTGGTTCAACACCTGATCCAAATTTCAAGCAGAACAACACCTGACTTAAATTCCAGACAGTAAATGCCTCTTCGTGGAAAGGAACGTGGCCGAGGTCTGCAGCGCTGAGGCTCTCGGGCCCTGAGGCCCCCACACTCTCCCACACCCTAGCTCATGGTCTTTTCTCCCCATGGAAACCAAATGCATTCATTTCAGCAGAGGAAAAAGCAGAACCAAAGCCCTTCCTCTAGTACAGTATTCTCGTCAAAGGCAGAGGACTAAGTTTCAAGGCCCTCACTGAATGCCGGAACCATGGAGTGTACCAGATCTTATAAACACTATAGTTTTTTCGTATGCGTACATATCTGTGATAAAGCTTAGTTTGTAAATTAGCCACAGCATGAGTTGAAAAATAATACTAATAATGAGGGAGTTAGAAGCAACAAATCTGTGGCGCAGGTCTGTCCTCCGGCCTTCTGGGAGGCTGAGGAAGGGGGGTTTCAGATTGGAGCTCAGCCTGGGCAACTTAGTGATTTAGTGATACCCTAAAATTAAGAATGATCCGGGGGTGTGGCTCAGTGGAAAGCTCTGGGTTGGATTCTCAGTACCACAGAACAAATCAAGCCAAGATCACTACTCTTGCTCTTTGGGACCATCATTAATTAAAATAAGCTCTTCAATATCGTGACAGTTGATCTGATAATTGACACGACTACTAGGTGACTGTGGGCAGGTCACATATACTGTGCAGATACACTGTACACTGCACATAGGAATGATTTATATCCTTGCTGGGATAGAGAGAAACAGTGTGAAGTCTCATCTCACTACACAAAATAGTGTGCAGTTTAAAACTTACAACTTACTCATTTCTGGAATTTTCCATTTAATGCTTTCAGAACGCAGAGGATGATGAGTAGCTAAAACTGCGGAAAGTGAAACCACAAGGAAGGGACTATGTGTGGGGTAAGAGTCAACTGTGTCATAGAACTTTGAAAGCGGACATTGGTTGCGGTAGGACAGAGAGAGTGTTTCGTAATCTGAGTCCCAGCAGCACTGTACATGTCTAACAATCCCAATATGTAAGGCCACAGGATATTGTTGTTTTCTCAAGGGGCAAAAGCTGCCCGGGGACAACATGCTCCTCCTGAGGTCTGCCCTGAGGAGTTCCTGGAGTGGAGTAGGAGTCAGGGTTGAGTCAGCAAGACTTGACACCAAGACTTCTGCTGTCACTGTTCACTGCAGTGTGACTGAACACGTAGCCAAATATGTGGTTTCGAAGTTCTGAGTCCAGTGACAGACATGTAAGTAGCCCACAGATGCATTCCCAGTGATCTGATAAACACAGCTCTCATCCTCTCCAGAGGTGTCACTCATTCAAAACAGAAAATGACCCAGAATAGGCTCAAGAACAGCTCACCAGATACAGGGCAACCTCAGAATAGGGGAACTGGAAAAAGATTCCAATAAATCCTGCGTTTGTACATTCATTTGAATCACTCCTGTCTCCGAGAAAGAACAGATGCACTGTAGACCAGTCACCTGGTGTCTTAGATGCACTGCAGACCAATCACCAGGTGTCTTAGATGTACTGCGGAACAATCTATCATCAGGTGTCTTAGTTACTTTTTTATCACCATGAGTTAAACCTGACAAACACAACTTTAGGGAGGAAAGATTTGTTTTAGTTCACAGAAGGTCATAGTGGTAAGCTGCTGGAAAATGGTGAAGCCACACGGTGGGGCCAGAGCCAGACTTCCTTATGGCATGGCAGAATGGAGCCAAGTCTGGGAGGAAGGGTGGAGCTGGTACCCAGGTCAAGCCCCACACATCTGCCACTTGAACCAGGCCCCACCTCCCAATGGTACTCAGTATCCACAGGTACAGGAGGCTCTTGGGAGACACTCCAGACCCAAACCACCACACCACAGAAAGCACACCAGGTGTGGTCAAGAGGACAGGCTGCAGGCAAGACCTGGCAGAGGAATGCAGTTGACAGGCACACTGGAGGCCCTTCCATATACTTCTACGTGTTCTTGTGACATTTTTGCATTTGCACATTCATTCAATAAATTTTTATCATGTGCTTAAATGAATCAATGCTTTTATAAGTCCTGGATACAGTCTGCCTGGAGAGATGCATGTGAGATCTTCTCATAGGAATTTAAACTGAAAGTCTTGGAAGATGTGTGTGGAGTTCAGGAGTGGAAGGACATTGTCCTTTGGTGTGGCCACAGCAGAGTATGTGGACGTTCACAATAGCAGTGAGGGCAGGGATCCGAGGCCTTGACTGCTCAGGCCAGGGCTGTGGCCTTAGGGAGTTGCCAAAAAGTGAGGAGCTAGTTGTCAGTGGTCTTCAGGACAGGGACACAGCCTTATCTGAAATGGCCAAGTCTTCCCACTGTGTGTGCACACAGGAGGGGTCAGGAGCCTTGGGAATAGGCAGAGAGGAATGGAAAGGGCTCAGAAGTGGAGACAGGGACCCTTCTGAGTGCTTCCCAAGTACCTTCTTATAAACCCACCTCTAGTGAAAATTTGATACCTGTTCTAGTCACTTTCTCATTGCTGGGACACAATAGCCGGTACTCACAATTCTTGAAGAAAAGTGTTACTTTCACTCACAGTTCAGAAGGCTCAGTCCTTGCATGTTCAGCTGGCAGGTAGTGTGGAGGAGGACAGCTGCTCAGCTCATCGAGGCCAGGAAGCCGGAGAGCAAGGGAAAGAGCCACATTGGGGCAAGAGCAAACCCTTCAGGCCATGCCCCCAGAGTCCCAGCTCTCCAAGCAGTCCATCCTCCTCACAGCACAGGAAGATCAGCCACTCAGTCCAGGTAAGCCCCGTGACCCAGTCACCTTCTAAATATAGCAGCTCTTGGGGACAGTTCAGATCCAGATGATAGCAGTACCATGTCACATCAAACCAGACTGAAACCTCCTTTCTGTGGTATTTCTAAAAACAAAAACAAAAAGAAAGAAGAAAAAGAAAGAAAAGAGAAGTGTCTACCTTTAACACATATCCTACACTGCTGGAGAGTGCTCATGGTAAGAAGTCAGCTTCCTGAGGGTTTTCTCAATGTCATGGGTGACAGTGACATGTGACATACAGAAAGATTTGTCTGTTGATCCAAGTGGGTTGGACCAAATGTCTCCTGGTAACACGCATTCACAAGCCCAGTGTGAGAACGCCAAGATCACATGGCTATGTCTTTTAACTTCCCTCTGTTCATCTGGGTCTCCCTCTTCCCACAAGCCCACATCCACGCAACTGTGTTATAATCTCCAGCTAATTTCATGTTGGTCCAATAAAAGCTGAAGGACTTAATGGCCAGCACCTGAAAGTTCTGGCGACATTTTTCATCGCAGAAAAGATGTAGACGATAAAGTTTTTGAATCAATTGGAGAGGACCGCTGCCTGCAGGCCAGCTGTGGTGGCGGGTCTACCTCTGTGATTAGTGGCCTTCTGGCCTGACCTTCGAGCACACTGCCCAAGCCCTTCCTCAACGCCTGCAGCTCAAGTGCCCAAAATGTTATATTTGTCGTCCCCACCCCCCCCAGCCCTCATTCTTATTTTTTCTTTTCTTTTCCTTCTCTTTTATTTTTCCTTGATTCCCGTCCCCACAGGAAAGCCATTGTGTACTTGGGGTGGGTAATGGCTCATCGTCCATTGTGGCTGACTTCCTTTTATGATCAATTAGTTTGAGGTTGTCAGCGCTGCTTCAAAGCTGCCATGTATCTTTTACACCCTCAACCCTGTAATTTATAAGCATTATGGGCAGAGAGAGAGAGAGAGAGAGAGAGAGAGAGAGAGAGAGAGAGAGAGAGAAGAAAGCCTACAGTACTTTTATTAGCTGCTGAAATGCATTAGGGTGAGTACACTTTGAACTGCAGAGAAAGCTAACCATGCCTGTAATTGGAATAACTCGCGTCGGTCCCTCTCAGTTCCCTTTAATAATCTCTGCATTGCTTTATCCCCTGAATTTATTGATGACCTGCAATAGCCCTCTCCCAGGCCCCGGCCTGCTGGGGTGTTTGTGGGGGAAAGGGCAGTGCACGTGGTCCACTCCCTGACCCCAGCCTCCCCGTAAATCAGGCCTGCATTTGCCTGTGATGGAGAGCCAGATGGCAGCTGTTACTGCAGGGGCTCGACAGGAATCAAGGCCTGTGATCTTTCCTGTTGCTAACAGGCCTGATTTTTTATGGCTGTCAGCGTCCTTGGAATGGCTGAGGGAGGCGTGAGGGGAGGCGGGGTGGGGAGAGGCCCGGTGGCCAAAATCTGGGCTTTAGTCTACCAAGGGGGTAAGCCACAAAGGTCTCTTCCTTGTGGGCAAGAGGGCTTGGCCTTAGATGGTGGTTCTGAAAGTTTTTTGGGGCACACAAGTGGTAAAGTGAAGGGTACCTGAACATCTAGGGAGGACAGTGACCTCAAGCTTCCTTTGCCCGTGACCCTGAGGGTGCCTTCAGTGTTACACACCTAATGGAAAATGGCAGCAGGACCTTGCCATTGAAGCGATGTCTAAAATTTCAGGGGGCCTCTTTGAACACAGGGTTTTTTATTTTTATTTTTATTTTTATTTTTGGTCCCGGATGCTCTGAATGCTAAAATAAAAGTAATTACCAAAGGCTACTTGGTGGGTCCAACACTGGGAGGTTTTCTTCTTTTTTTTCCCAGACAGAAAATTCAAGAAGGATGAGAAGGAAAGAGATAAGGGAAGAGACGGAAAGCAAACGGCTTGCCAGGCAAACAGGAACTTCCAGCTAGGTCTGAACTACCTGGTCAGGGGTATTAGCTGCCGAGATCCGGTCATTAAGGTGGAGTAGACCACAGTGGGTGTAGCGGCCTGGGCACCAGCGTGGAGTAAACAGTTTATTAACAGTCCTTGTGTGGTCCAGCAGCCCGACTCCAACAGGCCCAACCTCCCAGGAAGAACAGAGCAGCAGCGCAGCCCCAGAGAAGCCCAGAGGAGATAGCGATACAATCCCAGATGCAGCCAAGGGGTTCACAGGGCAGGGGAGCGAGTCTATTTATTTATTTATGTAGAGCGTGAAGTGAGTCTTGGATGATAGGGAGGCTGCATGTAGAGATAAAGCAGGCATACCCAAGAAGTCACATCCAGAAAATTCCAGGCGAGGAGCAACCAGGTGCTTAGTAATATCGGAGGCGCTCCGAGACTCTTGCTGTCGCAGTGTGCTATGGGATTGAGCCTGTCGCCAATGTCCAGGCTTAAAGTTCCAAGTCTGGCGACAGATGTGTGAATGGATGAATCACTGCTCCACTCTCAGTGATCTGAAGGCCACTAATATCATCGTCTTCGGAGGTCTTAAGTTGTTAAGACAGAAAACAATCAAAATAAGCTCAAGAACAGCTCACCCAACAGGGGGCAACTTCAGGACAGGTGGAATGGAACAAACCTTCAGATGTCTCCCCCAAAGAATGGGCGCGCTGCTTCTGTGCGGACCACTCACCAGGCTAGGTGTGCCAGGTGTCATGGTCACAGAGTCAGGTTCCAGGTGAGACCTTGTGGACTAAGGTAGCAAACAGGTGAGCAGGTGCATGGATTTTTCAAGCCATCTTTTCCTTGGAGACAGAGCTTCTGCCTTTCTAAAAGACTTCGAGATGAGCTATTGACCTGTACTGTCAAAATGGTGGTGAGACCCTGCTCCCCATCCATCTTCTTTTTCTGTGTCCACCTATGCCCTAAAAAAAAAAAAAAGAAAAGAAAAGAAAAAAGAAAAAAGAAAAAAAAGTAAACAGGTGGAAATCCTTTTGCTCTGACCCGGGTTCTGTCTGGATCGGTTCTACTGCAGCCATCTGGTTTTCGTGTGCCCGTGTGGGGCTCTATGCAGGAGTTAAGACTTCCTCAGTGTCCTTTCCCACAATGAGGGGAAGTCTTCCATGGCAGGCGCTGACACAAAGCTATCTTGAGAGTCCTTGGAACTTGAACATATAGAAGAATAAACCATTGTTGTAGGCAGAATAATGACCCCAAAGGTGTCTGACATCCCATCATTGGGGATAAAGCAAAAACCTCTGTGTCCTATCCCTCAGAACTCACAAATACATGAGCTTCTGTGGCTATGCGGATGCAGTTACGTGAAGAATCTGAAGATGATATTCTGGTGGACTCCATGTCATCACAAGGCTCCTTATGACATATAGAGAAGCACGTGACTCAGGGAGACGTGACCATGGAAGCAGAAGGCAGAGAGGTCCCAGTGCCCAGTGCTGGCTGGAAAAGGCTGTGATCCAAGGCACACAGCAGCCTCTGCATGCTGGCAACCCAGGAGCCAGGTTCTCCCCTTAGGCTTGCGGAGGCATGTAATTCGGCTGACCCCTGATTTTAACCCTGAGTCCCATTCTGAACTCCTCATATCGATGACTATAACTATATGTATATAATATATATCTGAGTGTGATGGTGTATACCTGCAACTCCAGCACTCTGGGAGGCTGAGGCAGGAGGATCATAAGTTCAAGTCCAGGATGGGCGACTTAGTGAAGCTCTGTTTCAAAATTTTAAAAAAAGAAATAAGAAAAGGGCTGAGGTTGTAACTCAGAGTAAAGGCTGCAGTATCACAAAAGAAGTTTATGTATTTTCAGCCACCAAGTCTCTGATAACTTTCACAGAAGCAGCAGCACAGACCAATTCCAGTCATCCTGCGAGATGGCCTTCCTCTGTGTCAGTCTCCTGCTCACAGAAAGGTGTTTTCCCCTCACACGCTCGGCTCCCCTGTGAGTTGACGTTTAGGGTGTTCTAACAACTCAAATTTTAAAAAGTAAGGATTCGGTAAGGGTTCAGGGAGAATTGGTTGTTTAAGAACAACTTTGACAGATCCTCTAAAGTCCTGAACTAAGACTCTGAGAAAAAAACAAGGGTTCGAGGCACAGAGAGGCAAGGGACTGTCCATGCTCATTTGTGGGTAATTTTGCAAAGGTGCTTGGGAAGGGTCCTGTGGGTATCTCTCTCTTTAATAGTCTACACCAGTGTCTGAAAGAGAGAAAGATGTTTAACATTTCTTAAGTGATAAACATGTTTTAAGCAGACCAGTAACAACTTGGTCCTTGCTGAATTTCATTTTGTAACTATAATTGATTTAGCTACAAGCTCTTGGATAGGAATTTAGTATCATAGTTTGAGTCTGGGTTTTGGGCTCAGAAACTTGTCTGTATGTAGATGGCCTCACTTCTTCTGAGCTGAGTGACATCGAGTTATGCATTCCTCTCTCTTGAAACTCATCACATTGTTGAAAACTCTGAGGCTCAGTGGGTCCTTATTACAGGGCTTGGCATGTGGGCACATAGTTGGCGCTTACCGATGTGAATTAGTCATCTTAATAAGTACTATTTCATGGGATTAAATGTTCCACTTAGTTTAACTCGGTTCATAATGCGACCTGAAGGTGACAACAGTGGCGATAAGTACAGCCATTGCTTAGGAGTCACCAGCTTCGTGCAGACGCTCTTCCACATACTTGACATACGAATCCATAAAAGCTGGGTGAATTCGAGTAAGTTGCCGGGACACCTTGCTGGTCAGCAGCAGGTCCTGAACTTGATGCCAAGTGCCATGAGTACAGAGCCTGACTGAGCATGTGGCCATGCTACCATTCAAAAGAGACCCTCTTAGAGTGGGCTGCGTTCCCAGAAAGGGCCAGCAAACTCACTTGTGCTCGAGTTTCATGTGTCCTCATGGTTGGGGAGGTGACCTGGGCATTCTCCTTAAGATTAAATAGCACTGGGCTGGAGGAACAGCTCAGTGGTTAGAGCACTTGCCTAGAAAGCTCAAAGCCTTGGGTTCGATTCCTCAGCACCACGTAAGCTGGGCATGGTGGAGCGCACCTGTAATCCCAGCACTCAAGAGGCTGAGGCAACAGGATTGCCTGACTTTGAGGTCAGCCTGGACTATATAATGAGTTCAGGACCAGCTTGAACTACAAAACAAGGCCCTGTATCAAAAAATAAAACAAAAGAAGAAAGAAAAAAAAAGATTAAATAGCACAAAAGCACTAAGCTTGGGTGCCATAGTGAATTCAGGATCAGACTGAACTACAGAGCGAGGTCTGTCTCAAAAAAAATTTTTTGAAGCACTGAAAACATTTTGTAGCTGTGGCCAAGAGAGGTCTTGGCTTCTGCTGGGGCCTGGAAAGAGACCTCCATGAGGCAAGACGGTTTTTTGGTTGACAAGCCCGAGATAAGCCTGCCAGGCATCTCTCCAGCACTGTGGTCCCGGGAGTCCCCATGATTTCTAATTATTCTTTAGAAATGACTCTCCTTGGCGTTGTCTTCTGGACACAGGGTAAGTGCCAGGGGCTCCCTATACATAGAAGTGATGCCCATGCACACAAGAACATTACTGTGTTTCGGGGACACTGGAGAATGCAGGTGCTCTGCTGAGAACTAGCGTCTTAAGGAAGAGGGTGACAGCATTAGGAGGTGAGGAGAACATTTGGAAAAGTCCAGGAAAAGTGAGAATCAGGAAACACAAGCAATATTAAATATCCGCAGTTTCAAAGACCAAGCTTGTTGGGGATCCTTGGGAAAGAATAAACTCCGGAAGAGATGAAGAATCCAGCTCTAAAAGTTGGGACAAGTTGTGAACAAAATGGCTAAAATTTCATATTAACGAGGCAAAAAAAAAAAAAAAGTAGAAAGTCTCAGACACGACATGCCTCGTTGGGCTTGACGACCTTAAAAGTCTTCTGACTCAGACTCTGTGAATCTGTCAATGCTTCTTGTCAAATTAGCTCCTGGAAATCCCTTTGCTCACGTAGCAGTTGAGATAAAATGTTTCCAAACAGTTTCCAAACCAAGTGAAGCCTGCCTGGTCCTCCAGGCCTCGCTTGGGGATTTTTTTCCTTCTTCTCTGACTCCTTTTTACCACCCATTGTACCTTTCCCTTTTCCTCGCCACCCCCCCCCCCCCCCCCCCCCCCCCCCCCCCCCCCCCCCATCAAGTCCTCCTGTGTTTTCTTCCCCTTCTTCCTTTGTGCATTCCCTACTTCGACTTTTCAGCTCCTGGAATAGTGTCATTTCAATAGGCTACAACAATGGGCCGCAGCTTGGAAGGCTTGTGCACAAGCGATTTGACACCATGCTCCCACTCCACCACTGGCAATGTGTAGACAAGAGTAGCAGGGATGAGAAAATTCTGCTGGGAGAAGGGAAGTTATTTTATTATTTTTGCTGTCATACTTTGAATTTCAAGCTAAAGTGTTTGTTTTCATAAAACACAAGAATTCAAGTGCGTTTCTTACATATTTCAGCATGGCCAAGCTGTCCTTGAGGCTTAAGAAAAACAGTGTCATTTAGCAGGAGCTCATGTTTTGTTTTCATCGTGGGAAGGCTGCAAATTTTCATTGCACAATAATAGCACTTCAGCTGCGGCTCGTGAACTCTGGTGGGTGCTGTTGCTACGAGTATCATTTCCAATGGATGATGTTGTGTTGAGGCCTGGGTTATGTTAATATTTAAAAAATCTTATCTCAGCTCTCACATGTTTTACATACCAAGAAGAGTTTGAAGGAGAAGCCAAGGTTATGCAGTCTAGAGGAACTGCATTACAATGAGCTGTGCTTTCTCCCTTGGTGATTACATCACAGATTTGGAGAGTCAGGGAACCTCGTTTCAGAAGTGATCAGCAGACACACTCAGTGTGAAGACAGACCTCAAGGAGAAGGGAAGAAACTGATTAAACAGGGGGATTTGAGAAGAGAAAAACTAACAGGACCCAAGGACAGAGAATTAAAAAGTGAACAGCAGAACGAACAGGGTGGACTTGGTTTTATACCCTGTAGGATTATCCCTTCTTGTGTACCCAGAGCACCTGACTCAGTACTACATTTGTGCATTCTGTCTTTCAGGGGAGTCACCCAGTTAGTGGCACATCGAGATCAAAGCTGCAGTCACGAATGGCATGAGCGAGGGGCGTGTGCAGGAGGCAAAGCCTAAGGGCTGGAGCTAGCAGAGAAATTGCACATGGAATATTGGTTTTCTAGTTCAACGCCATCATGTTCCAGAATGACCCATTCTGTACCTTTTGGATTTTATTGGTCTTAGGGGAGGAGGAGCACACACACACACACATATGTGTATGTGTTTATTTTATTGCATTGTCTCATACAACGTGATATTTTGAAGAAATGTATAAAGGATAGACTGGCCTAAGAGTATTTTTAACACTTGCAGAAAAATAGGATATAGTTAACCAATTTGTTTATTTTCTTATTTCTCACTTAGATTGAAATAATGGAGGGATTATAAAAGAATGTAAAGATGAAGAGCGCTAACAGAGGAGGGAGCTCAAAGGGAAATGTCGCAGGGGTGTGTCAGGGAAAAGGGGGAAAGGCAGGGAGAAGCCACAGAGAAAACCATGGGGCAGGGGAGGAAGGCCCCCTGGGGCTCGTGGGGCTTGTCCAGCAGCCCAGGCAACCGCACAGAAGGTTCTACACTCTGGTAAAACTTGCTTTTGGCTTCTAAGAGATAGCAGGTTTCTCCCTAGAGTGACTTCTAACTGAGAGTGGATGTCACATAAATGCTTGCTGGACTTAACTAAACTGAATGACTCAGGTCTAAAGGCTGCAAATGGAAGAATAAGTACCACAAAATATGTTCTGTAAATAGAGAATGAAAATTAAACGCAGGAGACATAGAGTTGCTTTATGGTCCTTTGCAACCCTCCTTGTAGAGTAGAAAAATGCCCTCACTGTGGGCTCCCATAGCATGGGGAATATTCATCACAGTGAGAGCATCCGGCCTTGTGCCACTTGGGAAAAAGGTTTTTTTCTTCCCCACTGGCCTCTAATCTTTGAGCAAGTGGAGAGTGGGTCTGTTTGTTCATTGCTGACTCAAAGACCAGCACAGTATCAGGCTTTCATAGACGCTCAATGTATATTAATTGGACGAATGAGAAAATGAGATAAAATTTAATGAGTCTCATGAAGAAGTAGGAAAAAATTTTAAATGGCCAAGGGCATGGGAAGATGTAGGGCACTTTGAATAAAAGAATTTAACTTGAACTTTTCATTTTTCTTAATTTTTATTTAGCTTTTGCAGAGCTGGAGATTGATCTCTGAACTTGGCACATGCTGTGCAAGTACTTTACTACTGGACCCCTTAACTTGAAATCATTGAAAATAAATGGCCTTGAATGAAAAAAACGCTATGTGAGTAAAGATGTGGGGGTGGGGGGGCGGGGCTGGTTATATGTGATGATGTAGCATTTGTGGGCCATACAATCAATCAAGACTGTTAGAATGAAAGTGAGTGTGTTATATCATCTTTCTATTACTGGGACAAAAATACCTGACATCCACAAGTTAAAGGAGAAAAGGTTTATTGGCTCACGATTTCAGAGGTTATAGTCAATGATAGACCGGCTCCAAGGCAAAAATGCCATGGCGGAAGCGTGTGGCAGAGGAAAGAAACTCAACTGGTGACAGCGAAGGAGCAGAGCAAGAGGGATAGACAGAGACAGAGAAAGAGAGAAAGAGAAAGAGAGGAAGGAGAAAGAAAAGAAGGAAGAGAAGGAAGAGGAGGAGGAAGAGGGTAGGATACACCCTTCAAAGTTACTCCCAAAAGAACCTGCTTCCTCCAAGGGGCCCCATCTCCTGACACCCCGCTCAACTATGGAATCACCAGTAAATTGAGCCATGAATGAAATTAGTGACCTCATGATACACTCATCTTTGAAAGCTCCATATCTGAACTCATGAGACTTTGAAGATACATTTTACATCTAAACTATAACAGTCAGAGAAGCCCACTTTTAGGTTACAAAAATACGGGAAGTTTCATTGGTTTGTATAGCTAAGCCAAGAGGAGGGAAGAGTGTGACAGCTTCGAGAACCTTCTGATTCTCTTGGTTTGTTGGATTCTGTCTTTAGACACATAAAATTACATAAACACATAAAATTATGCATAACATAGAATACCACGTGGTACTTTAATATATGTATGGTATGTAATATTCAAATCAGGGTAACCATATCTCTCTCCTCAAATAGTCATCTTTTTGTGGTTAAAAAATTCAAAATCCTTTCTCATCGCTTTGAAAAGTATCTAGCATGTTATGGTTATCTGTAGTCATGCAATGGATCACCAGAATTTATTTCTTCATAGAACTTCATAGAACTTCATGGAACATCATTTATGAAGAGACTGTCATTCCCCTAATACATGTGCTCAGTGCCTTTGTCGAAGATCAGTTGGCTGGAGAGGTGTGAGTTTAATTCTAGGATTTCTATTCTGTTCCATTAGCACACCCGCCTGGTTTTATGCCAATACCATGCTGTTGTGATTTCTACCACTTTGTAGGATATTTTGAATTAATATAGTGCCTTGTGCTTTGTTCTTTTTTCTTAAAATGGCTATGTGTTTTTGTAATGCATTTCTTTTCTGTGGTTTCTCTTGAGTTTTACCTTATTTTTTGATTCATTAATTTCATCCTCTCTACAAATCTGTCACTGTGGCCCCTGGCAACTCCAGACTTACATCTCGATATTTTCACAGGAACATGGGGCATCTCCCTGCTGACCCTAGTTCAGCAAATCCCAATTCAAACACGATTCCAATAGTGTTCCCACTTCCACGCTCCTCGTGGGGGCCAGAGGGGTGCTGTACCGCCAGTGCCCTATTGAAGGGCAGGAGCACCGAGGAAGTCATCGCTGACTGGGTGGTCCCTTTGCCTTGGATATGTGATTCTTAGTGAAGGGAAGCTATGAGTGGCGGGTAAGAGCAGTAAGAGGATGTAGGGACGAAAGTGAAGGAAGAGAAATGTCCTCTTTTCTTCATGTTTGCCAGGTCATGCATAGTTTAGCAACGTGGCATCTGTCCCGCGGCTTCTTGATCCTACTCTCTGTCTTACAGTCTAAGGAAGCCAAACATTACACGTGGTGAAATTCAGTCTCCAAATCTGTCTAGTCTGCTGGCCACCTTCCAGGGCACGGGCACCCTTCTTTTGCCCTCCCCCTCTTATTCGAATATCTAAGCATCATGTTCTACAAAAGTGTGGTAACTTTTATTTTCTTTTGCGTACCTCTTATTAAACGTAAGTGTAATAATCCAAAAAGCATAAATGGCAGAAGAATCACAATGTCAAGTCCAGCTTAGACAACCCAGTGATTCAGTGACTGAAAATAAAAAGGGTTTTTTAAAAAGTAAAAGTAAACATTAAAAGCTACATTTAAGAACGTAGCTCCCTGAGAAGGCTGGGTCCAATCCCCAGGGCCATTAATTGGTTAATTAAGCAATTAATTAATTAAAATTTAAAAATATGAATGGACAACTGAATGGATGATAAAACATTAACCATGTTGCAAAACTGAAACACTCAGAATATTTTCTGTGGAAGCAACTCCTTAAAAACATTGAAAAATTTCCTCAGAAAATAAGCCTTTTAGTTAAGCAAGGTGTTCACCAGTGGACAAAGTGGACAAAGAAAATGTGATATAGATGCACAATGGAATATTATTCAGCTATAAAAAGAACGATATCTACGATGAAACTGTAGAAAACTGTTAAAGCCAGACTCGGGAGGGCTAGTTCTCTATGTTCTTTCTCATGTGTAAAGAAAAGATAAAAAGAAAAGGCTGACCTCTGAGTAGAGTTGAGAGGACTAGGAATTACTAGAGCCTAGGAAGGGTAGAGTGAGGGAGGAGGAGAGGGTGTCTGGAACCAAAACACAGCAGGTTAAGAGGAAGAAATCCCGGTGTTGTGCAGCTTGGGGGCGGTACAGCTCCTAAGAACCTGTTACTTCAGAGGGCAAGAGAGGAGCCCAAAGTCTCCAAAATGAAGAAATGATAAGGAAGGGAAAGTGCCCTGGCCTTGGTTTCATCCGTGTACATTATAAAAAAGGTAAGATATCATATCACAGCCCATGCGCATGTTACTTAGAAAGCACAGAGCTGAGAAGAGAAGCCAAAGTATATTTCCCAAGCTCATTTAAAATACAACCTGGAAGCCTGAGATATGGAGACCCAGGTCTGGCAACCCGCTGAAGAGACAGAACTGGCCTCTGAGACAGCTCCCAAGAAATGACTTCTTGACTGTTTCTAAAGTCATCTGTTTTGATATTTCTCAGTGAAGGATTAATGTATCCTGATGTATACCAACAGCAAGCTCTTTTTGCTAACTCTACCTATGAATCCTAGACTGAAAAGGCAGCACAGAAACCCAAAGAACGCAATTACAAACCAGCCCCCGGGCCAGGGAACGTCAGCGCGGTGCCCTTGAGCAGCGGGAGTCCAGGGGCGACATGCAGAGGAACGAACCGATTTGTGCGCAATCAGCCCTGAAATGTCTGCTGAGTGAGGCGAGCTCTGAGTCATATTCTAAAGAAAGTTAGAGCGGCGCACTGAAGTAAAGCCAGGGAACGGAGAAAGGAAATTATCTAGTCACGAACGCGACCTTTGAAAGTCAGACGGATCGATGTTTCTTCCTGCCCTTAGGAAAACGTATTGCCCCTGAGATTGATGGGGGGCAGAGAGCTAGGGTGCAAGACGAGGTGGGGAGAACGGGTGGGGAGCTGCTCTGGGAGCTGCCTCCTTTCTGGTCTGTGTGCAGAAGCAGAATTGGTAGGAAGGGTCGGCACCGAGAGGCCTGAGACGCTCGGGCCCGAGTCACCGGGCTTTGCCTACTTAGGGAACGCTGGCAGGCTGCAGGAACCGGGCATCTCTTGGCCGGGCAGGGGCAGCCGCTGAGGCAGCCGGCGAGGCACCGAAGTACGTGTGCAACATCCTGAAAGCAGTGTCCGAGTGCCAACCTGGGTGTACACCACGGGGACAGGCCGGCGGAGACGGAGGGCAGGGAGGCTCAGGCGGTGGGCACGGCGGCGCCTGCGTCTCTGAGGGGGTGGGCAGGCACTTCGGATCTTTGGAGGTAGGGCGCCCCAGGTCTAAAGGGCGCTGTCTCTCCCACAAAGGAATTAATGACTAGCTAGGTTCGTGATCCGAGCCACCGTTTCCGCGTCCCGGCTGCGGACGAGCTCTGCGGAGACCCAGCGCCGAGCCCGCGCAGGAAGAGCGTGCGCTCTGGGGCCAACGCACCCAGACGGTGGCTCTGTCGCTCAGAGTGCTGTTTAAATCGATGGCCAGACATGTGCGTCCCATCAGGAGCCGGGCAACGCGGCTGCTGTAAGGACGGAGCCCTTGATTCGTCCTGGCTCTCCCAGCTGCTCGCTCACCACCGCTCTGCACGGGGAGCCCATGTGGCCGATAGCGTGCGCACAGCCTGCAGCCGGCACCGGACTGCGCACGTCCCAGGCTGTCTAGCCCAGCCGGAGGAGACCATGTGTCTTGGGCGGTTAGCTCAGTATCTCTAGATAATTCGCTCTGTGCCTCGCATCAGATAGGAATTGTGTTCACTTGCCAGTACGGAGACCCAGCAAAAGTTGCTTAAACGAGATAAAGATTTGTTTATCTCTCGCATAAGCAAATCCAGACACACAGAGCAGAAAGATAGGCGGGACTTGGATCCCAAGCGATTATAGATCCACCCTTCAAAACCCTGGGGTCCCCACATCTGGCAGCAAAAGAGACAGAGAAAGGAAACGGCGGTGCCTTGCGTCTTTTCCGACCCTGTGAGAGGCTTTTCCAGAACTCTGACTGACAACTTAGTCTCCGGTTTCTTTGGTCCTAACTGAGTTGCCTGTCGGTTTTCTGTTTCTGCCCTGATACAGATACGTTACTAGTTGTAGTTAAACTAGTAATCAAACTGCTTTTTTATGACTGGGAATAAATGAGTTTCTTTTCCTCTAACTTAAGAAAAAATTTTTATAGTCTTCGGGCTAGCACTTTTCGTACTCGCACCCTTACTGTGGCTGAAGCCCCCGGGCTCCGAGTCCCGTCTGCCTCAGGCATGCTTTCTTCTCTCCTCCACACAAAGACCTTTCTCCTAGGACCTTCTGCGTGGCCCCATCCTCTAGGCTTGGGCTTGCTGTTACTGCCTTTCGGGTCCGAGGCACTCTTTCCTGGGCCCCACGTCTTCTTTCTTGGTTTGCTGGAACTTATTTTTTGATGGAAATTTACTCCTTGGTTACTTCTAGAGCAGCAAGCAAAGAGGGGCTGGTCTAGGCACCAGACATCCAGAGAGGCACGATCTGAACCCTGGGAAGGAAGGGATTCGGATCCTAGTGAGGGGACAGACGTGGACTTAAATAATGATCCGGTGGGTGAGTGTTTTGAAGCACCTGCTTAGTAGCTGCAGGGTGGGAGGAGCAACAGAATCTGGGATCAAGAAAGGCCTCATTGCAGAGGTGACACCGAGCTTTGAAGGAAGACTCAGTCAGTGTTTGCTCAATGGAGAAGTGAAAAGAGGGAATTCCAGGCAGAACTCAGCATAAACAAGCGTTTGGAGGTTTGAAAGACAAAGCCAGTTAGAACTGTGAAGTCAGCAACACTGAACTACACAGAGTGGGTGGGTGGAAATGACCACTGGGACCTAGCACGACTTCCAGCCCACGTATAAACCCATGTACATCCCATGTGTAAACTGATAAGCATATCTTATCTGCACATTTGTGGCCTAGCAGGTGTATGAGTGTAGACAGCAACTTTAAAAACCCAGATGTTTCTGCCCAGGAAACAAGGTCTCCTAAGTTCAAGTTGTAGGGTTTCAATCCTACAGACACAGGAAGATGAAGTGTTTTTTCCGGCATCTAAATTCCTCACAAACAGACTGTTAAGTTTTTTCAAGAGGTTAAGAGCTTTATTTGGTCAGAAAATTGATTTAATTCATTAGTATTCTAAATGTTTGTTGTTCCTGTGCTGTTATGCAATATTTTATTGTGGTTTGGATCTGGAATGTTCCCCAAAAGCCTCCTCCATTGGGATGTTAAGGACTATCGATGGAACCATGTGCTGTTAAGAGGTGGAGGCCTGGTCTGGAGGGGGGATTGTGGGTGTGTGGGGGAAGACAGGCACATGGGAGATCATAGATTCCAGGTGTGTGGTGGGGCTTAGACCTACAAGGGGGGAATGCTGAGGCTGGACTCAGAAGGGGCAGATCACTGGGACGTGACCTGGGAGGATATATGCTACTTCCTTCCTTCTTTCTGGGCCTTGACTTGGCTTCCTGTTTGCAATGCTGTGAGGAGCTCCATGTGCTTCCACATGAATGGACTGTGACCTTCTGAAACTGTGAGCTAAAATAAACTGCGCCCCCCCCCCCCCAGGAGTGAATGTCAGGTGTTGAGTCACAGTGATGAAAAAGTCACTAAGACAATTAGGATTTAAAACAAGATAAAATCCACTAATTCAAATCTCCCCTGCCTCAACTGGCTGAAACGTTTCCCATTTAGATGCACATCTGCTTTCCCTTCCAAACACAGAGCTAGCCCAAGTCACAGAGGGCGAAGACCCCCTCCTCTCTTCCCACCTTCCCTGATTATTGGTTTATTCTATATTTGCAACATTCCTAAGTGCGTCAAAGGGGACCAGGGCAGACATAACCTCACCTCATAGACTCCTTCTGGCTCCGTATCACAAGTCTCCTGAGTATTTTTTATGTTATTATTGGTTGAAATATATTTAAAATATCTTTCCTCTATAAAACATGTGTGAATAGCTTCCCCGTCTCCCTGCAATACTTATTTTATGGAAGGAAGTAGCCAATTGGACAACTGTTTTATGGATAAGCTCGTATCTTAAAAAAAATCATACCCCTTCAAATCAGAGCACAGAATAAGGTACTTCATTCTTATTCTCTTTTCAAATTATTTATTGCCTTTACCGATCAAGGTGTTTCAATGAATTTGCCACGAGAAAGAAAGAAACTGAAAAGAAAATGGTCAATTAAGTTGTCTGAAGGAACTGTGGGAAGGGGGTGCTTGGGTTGTGGGGCAGAGTGGGTTAGGGTAACACTAATAATGTTTTGAAATATACATCTAAACCAAAAACCTAATTCATAAATTTCTTTATGAAAATGTGAAAATATTGAGTTTCTTAATTTATTTTTCCAACTTGATATTGAATTAACCCCTGTTTATATGCCGGGTACTTGCTGGAGAAGAAAACAAGATGGACAAAGAGGCCCCACGCTTGAAGAATTTACTAATTCATTGGGCTCATAGGTGCAAATTCCTCTGGAGTCAATCTCCACAGCTGCGTTGTGTGATCAGTGGCCCAGGGTTATCACTGTTGCCTTCACATTTCGGTTTGAATTTCTATTCGAAATAACACCGTCTTCAAATTCAACAAGTTATGCCACTATTAAAAAAATTTTGATGGGGGTGGTCACTGCTCGGTTGTAAATGATTTTCTTTACATAAGAATATTTCTTGGCCCTTTTTAAAAAACAGATTCTGTAAAGTTAGGAATGCCGGCAAGTCCACTAAGGACTGTGTTTGCTCCTGGAAAAGAATGTCAACTGCCCCATGCTTTTATTCTAAGTTCTGCCTCAATCCAATGTCATTTTGGAGTCATTTCTATTGTGTGTGTGTGTGTGTGTGTGTGTGTGTGTGTGTGTGTGTGTGTACACATGTAGGTATATAAAAAGATAGTATGTATACTATAAATGTATATATTTACCTATACACAAATATTACATACAAGTATGTGTATCTGTTAGTCAGCTTTCTGTCATTATGATGGAATTCCTGAGGAAAAATGAACTGAAAGGGAGAAAGAGAAAAGATTTTGGCTAACAGTGTCCATCCATGGTAGACCTGCTCTATTGCTGTCAGCTTATGGTAAGGTGGAACACCAACACAGGAGAACATGGTAGAACAGAGTAGCACTCCTCAAGGCAACTGGGAAGCAGAGAGCCGGAGAGGAGACAGGGCATGCAGAGGCAGGCGGGGTCCCACAATTCCCTCCAAGGGTTCACCCCCATGTCCTTACTTCCTCCAGCGAAGGCCCGCCTCTTAGTGCTTCCACCACCGCCCAATAAAGCGATCACGTGTGGCCCATGCTGTCAACATGAGAGTTCTTGGGGAACAGTTAAGGTCAAAACCATAAAAATATGTATTTCTATTTCTAATCTTTTCTTAGAACTAGAAGAAATGCAATTTTATAAAAATATTAAAACATCAAGTGTCTGTAGCTCTAGATGCCGAAATGCAGTGAATACAAGGTGTTTTGCAATGGTCCAAAGAGGAGTGGCATGGCTCTGTAATGGCTTCATCTCTGAGCTGGGAGTGCGGTGCAGTTCTTTGGAAGTGAGTGAGATTATACAATTCTAGTCACGAGACATTGGACTTAACCTTTGCCTCCATGTAGGAAAGAGAAATACCTGTAAGGAGGAGACACCTGCTCCAATTGTCAAATCCCTGTAGGGCTGGTCAGTTTTATGAAGCATTTGTGGGCAAGTTGTGTTCAACTGTTGTAGTTCCCTAACCTGACACCTTGCACCCTGAGGGTAGGGATGGGGGTGGGACTGCTATGGGGCTGGGGATGTCCTCCAAGGATGTGGTGCTCAACTTAACAGCACTTTAGAGTCCCCCAAAGAGTTTCCAAAAATGTTTTATTGGATTCTATCTACACAGAGTCTCATCGAGTTGGTAAGCTTGGGGCCTGGCACCAGGATTGTGAAATGTGAGCCGGTGTTCACCCAGACCGCGGTAGGTAATTGGCATTTGGACACAGAAACTGGGAAACTCTCTTTTTCCAAAGGTGGAAGGTCATGGAGAGAAGTCTGGGCAGGGACTGTGTCTCCCTTGGAGACGCCCGCCTGGGCAATCTTTCTTGGAGCCAGCAGCCTCTGGGGCTGCGTGGCCGCTGCACATCTGGCTCAGAACACTGCACAGACTGTCGTAATTGTGTAAGATAAGCTCCTAGGAATGAAAGGAAGGCAGCCTAACCTTTCTGGGTTCCTGTGCCAAAGCAGGAGGTCCCAAAACCGCAGGGTGGGGGCAGGATCATTTGCGGACACAAAAAGCCAAAGGACAAGAGGACTCTGTTTTAGCAGATTAATTTATAAGAAAAATATCAGAAGCAAAAGGCACACATGGGAATATTGTTATTGGAAAGAGCATTTGGCGAAAGAATTTTTATAAATGGAAACTGCTTCGAGTTCAGCCCATATTTAAAAACACAACCACATGGGTGGCAGGAAGGAGGGTAACAGCTGTGTTCAGATATTTTCCTGAAGGGATGAACACCCAGCCTCATTCAGCTGTCTCCACCGAGGGCCCAGAGGGGCTCTGTGTGGGTCCTGTTTACTTTTGGAACTGCTGGCTTAGCCCTGCTGAGGCCACAGTGACCTAGCAAGCATGGTGAAACGTGGTAGCTGCTGAGGAGCTGTCTCTTTGCAGAGCTATACCTTCTTTCTCCCAGATGATCCAAGAAAAATTTATATTGGAAGTGAAGAGGAGAAATGAAGACAAACTATGACAAGAAAAGGGAAGGCAAGAGTTCCGAATTCTTGCAAAATTTGCAGAGCACAGATTAAGTCTCTGGTCCTGAACTGGGAATACAGCTAAGTGGTACAGAGACCACTGAGCATGGGCAAAGCCCTGGACTTGATCCTCATTACCACAGACACAAACGCAAACTGTAGAGTCCTTGCCCAAGAGGGGTGGCCGGGCTCTCTCAGAAGAGTTTCTCTCCTTCCCTGGCCCATAGCCGAATGAAGTAGATTGATTTCTAGGCCGATGGTTAATGGTAGAAATGAGGGTTTAGAAAAGCTAGAGATAATAGCTTTCTGGATAGTCCAGAAGTAAAGGCTTGCCATGGTGTGCAGCCCAAAATCTAGTTTGGGTCATCTCCTTCAGCACGGGGGAAACGTCTCTATTTGACACTGGCGTCTCTGGGTTGATAGAACTTTGGATTTTTAGGGGAAGCATACTTCTGTGCTAGACGAGGGACATGGTCCAGCACTAAGTGGCTGTTCCTGGGAACAGGGAGTCAGACCTATTTTCCCACAGACCCCTGAGAATCAGTGGCTGCCACAGGGAAAGGCTCTCATGTATTTGTTGAGTTAAAGAGATTGAATACCACCCCTGCGACCTCTCAGGAAGCATTTCTGAGGTGGACAATAGACCCTTAAGACACATTTTCTTCCAAATCAATTATTTTACTTCTTGGTCTGCTTTGTATTGCCACAGCAAGGTGTCTGAGAGCTGATGATTTGTAAAAAGTAGAAATTTCTTTTTGTAGTTCTAAATGCTGAGAAGTCAAAGAAACAGTAGGTTGCTGATTTGAGGATGGCACCTTGTTGTGTCCTCCACAAGGGAAAACTGCCGTGTCTTCACATGGCAGAAGAACAAATAGGGAAAAAACCATTTATTACAAGCCTCCACACTCCCACCCCACACACCCACTCCAATACTGAGGATTGCACCCAAGGCCTTTGCACTGAGCTACATCCCCTACCTTTAAAAATTTTTAATGTTGTATTATTTGGAGACAAGGCCTCACTGGGTTGCTAAATCTCTCAGATTGGGCTCAAATTCATGAATCTCCTGTTTCAACCTCCCTAAATATCTATAGGCCTACAATATCATGCCTAGCTGTAAACTCATTTTACAATAGTGTGAATCTATTTATGAAGGCAGGACCTTCATTTCCTAAACATTTTTCCAAAGCCCCTCACCCCTTCAAAAAAAACTTGATTAGGAGATTGAATTTCTAATATACAAATTTTAAAGGAGACAAAACCTTTTAGGGGGTCCCTGGACCCCCAGAATCCGTGTTCTCTGTACCTGCAAAATATATGTATTCGATCCTAATAGCCCCCCAAATCTTCATTTTTTCCAGCATCAGCTCAAAAGTCTAAAATCCAGAGTCTCATCTGAATTACATATGGGTAAGACTCTTGGCCCAAGTCATCCTGAGGCAAATTCCCTTCTAGATACGAGCCCGTGGAATCAACCAAGGTTTGCGCTTCCAAAATACAGTGGTGGGACAGCAGGCAGGATCGACAACACATTGCAAAAGGGAGATGTAGCAAAGAAGAGAAGGTCCTAAATGCAAAACCCACCAAGGCAATTCATCTCATCTCTCTAAGCATAACTCTTTGTCCCAATTCTTCCTCTGGGTAAGGACACAGGTCATATTGGATTAAGGTCTACCCAAACGGCCTCACTTTATCTTGATTACCTCTGTAAAGACCTTATCTTCATACTCAGAGTCAGGATTTCAATGCGTGAACTTTGGGAGACACAGCTCAACATGTGAAAGAGCTGTCCCTGACCAAGAATATCTCCTAGAGACTCTGGGCACAATGCATGAAAGCACAGAGCTCTGGACATAATTTGTAGACAATGGTTGAAAACTCAGCAGCCCCTTCCCTTGTCCTGACAGCTTGTGCATGAGCAAAGACAGCTGCTTAAGGAAGCCTGGTAAGAATATGCATGTTTACCCAGGATCCAGAGATTGGTTTCTAATCATTCTTCTCCAGGGGTCTCTGTGAGAATGGTGGGTTCCAGGACAGAGGCAGCATGAGGAGAAGGCTGAGTCTGGAACAGAGATTTGTGCTAGCAAGTGATGATGGACCTATGTCAGTGAGATGTGGGCGGAGAAAGAAAAAAGAAGGCCAGAGAACACTGTGTGAAAGACCCACTAATGACTAAGTAGGGGGTAAAGGAATGTCAAAGTCAGCCGTGATAGTCCTGGACCATCAGACCATCCGTAAATTTATATTGGCAGAATAAATGAATGTTTAACAGAGCAGATATAGAGAAGAAAATGTGCTTTCTTAAACCTAACTACTAGATTTATGATGAGGTAGATTTAGAAAACCAGCATTTGTACCTATCACAGTGTGTATGTATGTACTTTGCAGTAATAGGGATTGAACCTAGGGCTCCTCACTGAGCAATATATCCACTTTTTTTGAAAGATTTTTTTTCATTTGACAGAGGGTCTCTCTAAGTCTGTGAATTGCCCAGGCTGTGCTTCCACTTGGGATCTTCTTGCCTCAGCTTCCCAGAGTACTGGCATTGCAGGTGTGTGTTATCACACTCAGCCACACTAATAATTGAAGCAGACAAAACCCATCAAGACTGGGTCAAAGTATAATGACAAATGGTATGTCTAAATCGTCTCCAAGTAACTCTCTATAAACTGCAAAGGGAAACAGCAGGCCACCTGCCACATGCCCAGTGATAACAAAGTGACCAACCTGTGCCACGAGGCAGGAAGGACACAGCCACTCTTCTGTGGTATTGTCACTGTATTTGCTGCTATGGCTGTTGTTAAAAAAAAAAAAAGCTACACTTTGGTGGCCAAAGCCAATGGGAAATCATTCTCTCAAGTTCTGGAGCCTAGACGTGAGAAAGCAGCTGGTCTCCATAGGCTATGATCAGGTGTGTCTAGGGCCACGTTCCCCCCCTCCCCCCAGAGGATCTAGGTAGGAGTCACCTCCTTTCTCTTCCCAGCGTCTAGTGGCTACAACATTCAGGTTCCTGCTACCGGCATCATGTTGTTGTCTTCCCTTCTGCAGATGTCAGTTCCTCCTCGGTCTTTCTTCCTCAATTTACATGGTTATACTTAAGCTACCTCTTCCCCCCACCTTAGGATAGTCCAGGATCATCCACTCATCTCAAGATCTTCAATTTAATTGCACCTGCCAAGACCCTTGTTCCATACATGGTGACGTACACAAGTCCCAGGAATCTTTGGACCAGCCATTGCTCAAATTATATAATACTTTCTGAAAATGCACAACTCCCGTTCTTTACGAAGGCACGTCTCATGGACCAAGGACAATTCTACAGAACAAGTAACTGGCCCGTGCTCTTAAAAATAAAATGATGTTGCAGAATCCAAAAAAGATAGGGAACTGGATCAAGATTGAAAGAGACTAAAAACACATGGCAATGAAATGCACCTGTGGTTTTGGATAGGACAGTGGATCTGGTGGGAGAGGTGTAAATGGCATTGTCAGAACAACTGGTAAAAGCTGATGTCATAAAATATTAGTAATGTATCAGTGTTAAATCTCTTGAATTTGATACTCTGTGAGAAAAACTTTTGAGACAAAATGCATGCTTCGACATTCAAGGGTAAAGGACATCTCAGTAAGTCCCGAGAGAAAAATGCTAGAGCTATTTCTCTCTTCACCCACCTTCTCTCGTGTGTGTGTGTGTGTGTGTGTGTGTGTGTGTGTGTGTGCGCGCGCGCACGCGTCTTAGATAGGAGGCTGGATACTACACGAAAGGGTAAGAAGACTTGATTACATTTTCCCCTTCATTTTTTAACCATTCCATCTAGATAAAGGCCACACAAGCTTTTGGTTTTAAACTTTAGCTCAACATAACGTAGCTGGGCTTGCTGGCACAGGTCTGTAATCCCAGCGT
Source organism: Ctenodactylus gundi (assembly GCA_004027205.1). Lineage (NCBI taxonomy): Eukaryota > Metazoa > Chordata > Mammalia > Rodentia > Ctenodactylidae > Ctenodactylus > Ctenodactylus gundi. Next base: position 1,480 of record PVKB01007412.1, on the reverse strand, counting down.
TCTAGGAGACTAAGGCAGGATTGCAAATTTGAGCCCAGCCTGGATGACTATGTCTCAAAAACAAACAAACAAACAAACAAACAAACAAACAAACTAACTAACTAACTAACAAGCCCCTAAAAAACAAACAACAATAACAACCAAAAAAAAAAAAAAAGATTTGGAGATACAGCTCAGTGTTAAGGCTGGGCACAATCCCCAGTACCACACACAAGCACGCATACAGAGAGAGAGAGAGAGAGAGAGAGAGAGAGAGAGAGAGAGAGAGAGAGGAGACAGAGCCCCCATAACTGTGGATCCAGGGCTCCTACCAAGTCCAAACAATGGGTGAGGGATTAGATAAATCTCAAGGTCTCAAAACAAACTGAACAGAAAACATCCACCTACAGAGTAAGCAAGGACATAACATCTTCTGAAGCCAGCCAACACAGCCCATTTTATTTGCAAAATAACAATGACCTCAGAGGAAAGAAAAGACAATCCTTGATGGCCCCAGTTCATCACATAAATGTACCTGAGATCTCAGTCAGTGCACTGCCATTTGGCACCTGCCATCTTGAAAATGTATTCTCTTTGTCACTATGAAAACGTAGGATTTTGCAGTAAGCTCTACCTATGCTCTAGACGATGATTTCATGTCTTATCTGAAATCTTACATAAAAACACAGAGAACTGGAGTATGACTCTGGCTCCTTGTGGTATTTTTACCTTGTGGTGTTATAACCTGAGTTCCCTGGGGCTGGAGGAATGGCACAGCAGTTAAAGTGCTTGCCTTGCAAGTGCAAGGCCCTGAGTTCAATCCCCCAGCACCATATAAATCCAGGAATGATGGTGCAAGCCTGTAATCCCAGCACTCAGGAGGCTGAGGCAGGAGGATTGTCAGAGTCCAAGGCCAGCCTGCGCTCCATAGTGAGTTCAGGACCAGCTTGGTGAAGGCCCAGTCCTAGATGCCTCTGGAATCCTCTGGCCCAAGGGACAGACAGGGTGATGGATTTCCCGGTCCTAGATGCCTCTGGAAGCCTCTGGGGCTCAGGATTGACAGGGTGATGTAATTCCCTGGAAGCCTCTGGAAGCCTCTGGTTCACGGGATGGACGGGCAATGGACTTCCTGGCCCTGGATGCCTCTGGTGTGCGGTGGTGAACTGGAAGCCTCTGGCGTGTGCCGGAGGAACAGGGCGATGATCTCCCTTTTTGAGGTGTCTTGTTCCCCCCGGTCCACTCAGCACAGCTCTCTGTCCGTCCTGGCTTCCCTCCCCCAGCGCGGGGCTCTCCACCATCGGAGCAGAGGTGCCCTTAGCTGTTCAGGGGATAGCAGCCTTTCCCCCTCTTCTCTCCTCTCTCTGAGTCTTGTGCCAGTTTCTTCCTAGGCACTGTTTAATGGTGGCCCCAAAGCCCTGGTGCGCTCTTCTGAGCTTTCTTCTACTCTAAAGGGTTCAGGCTTGGGCTGGTTTTTCCTTCTGTTGAAAATGGCTCCTTCTTA
>PVKB01007411.1:0-35613 GCA_004027205.1 Ctenodactylus gundi | reverse complement strand
GGCGGGTGGGGGGCGGCTATTTCTGGAATGTGGTAAGAAGAGACGGAAGAGGAATGGCAAAGGCACTACACGGGTTCCCTAGGCGTGGACAGCTTTGGCCTCGCCCCTCCGGGCACTTGGGTCAGAAAAAATCCCTGCCGTGGGAGACCAGTTGAACACTATTTGGCAGACCCTTCTTTGTCCCTCCCCGCCTCTTTTTTTGGCCCTAGATACTCTGAGTGACTAATGGCTGTCTTCAAACTCTACTCTTCCCAGTCCCAAATCCTATCTGATAGTCAAATCTGAGGATATGAGCAGTATCCGTTCCATATAAGTGAGTGGTATCCGGGGAAAGTCTCCTCTCGAGGTGACTTCTGCCTAATTTTGGAAGATGAGAAAGAACAGAGCCTCAGGTGCAGCGGTATGAAGAGCTGCACTCTTCCTCTCTAGCTCTACGGGGATCAAGGGGGCAGGGGAGGAGCCCTGCAAGATGGAAGCCAAGCCTATGGGAGGAAACTTCGGTGCGCGCTTACTTGCAGGCTCGCTTCTGCTTGGCCTAGTGGCATACCTGAACCTTCCTACCTACAGTGCTCATGGTCACTGGTTTTGTTGCTTTTCTTCCTGTTTTAGCCTCAATCTTTTGGTCTGAAATTTATTAACCATTTTCTCGGCCATGACCTTGACTCCTTTAGACATTTGACTCTCCTCCATTTCAGTTAGGCTGCTGGAGCCACCTTTGGTAAATGCTGGCTCTGAGACTTTCCTTTTCCCTACTCTGAAGTAGGATATTATTGACACATTTCTGTAGCCCAGAACAAAACTCTTGGGGGGAGGGGGAGAGATGAAAAGAGACTCATTCTTGGTTTTTTTTTAACTTATTTTTTGTGGTTCTGGAGGTGAAGCCCAGGACCTCGCACATGCTAGGCAAGCACTTTACCCTGAAGCTACATCTCTAGACATTTCTCTGCTTTTGATATGCTATTTTGCTGAGTTGTCCAGGTTGGCCTTTAACTTATACTTGTCCTGCCTTACCCTCCCTAGTAGCTGGTATTACAGGAATGCATTACCATGTCTGGCTCCTTGGTTCTTTGTGGTTATGCTGCTGCCTGAGCTGGGTCTTAATATCCATATATAGGCACAAGTTTCCTGCCTGGTGCTATGTTGGGGAAATAAATTTTTAACTAATATATATTGGTTCTTTTTTTTTTAAACATATTTACTTAGGGCTGGAAAATGGCACAACAGTCAAAGTGCTTGCCTTGCAAGCACAAGGCCCTGAGTTCTATTCCCCAGCTCCACATAAACCTGGGTGGGCATGACAGTGCATGCCTGTAATCCCAGCACTCTGGAGGCAGAGATAGATGAACTGTCCTGAGTCCAAGGCCAGTCTGAGCTACACCAGTGAGTTCAGGACCAGCCTGGGCTACAGAGCAAGATGCTGTCTCAAAAAATATTTATTCATTTACTTATTGGCACCAAGGATTGAATCCCAGTCCTTTGCACTGAGTTATATCCCTTCCCTTTTTATGATTTTTCAAATTATTTTTAAATTTTTTATTTTATTTAAATTTTTTTTTTTTTAATCTTGAGGTAAGGTCTTGCTAAGTCAGTAAGTTGGCCAGGCTGGGCTTATGCTGCAGTCTGCCTCCCTCTGCCTCCTACAGTGCTGGTATTACATGCACACACCATTACACCTGGCCTGGCTCTCTCTCTCTCTCTCTCTCTCTCTCTCTCTCTCTCTCTCTCTCCGTTTCTCTCTCTCTCTCTCTCTCTCTCTCTTAAAATATCTCATATAGAAGGACTTTTGGCAGAGGGAGTATTATCAGGATCAGAGCCACGCACTAAAGCTGGCCAACCATAGAGGTATAAGCTTTGAGGTTCATGGGTTCACTAATTTAAGATAACTCAATACATGACAACCCATGAGATATTTAAGCTAGTATATTCTTTGTTTTTTAATTATTATTTTTATTAGTAGGTATTTGAAATATATAATTCCACTCAACTTGAGGAATTGGTATACATACATATTGCATCTTGACAATTTTTAGTTCCTTCCATTCATTCATTCCTCTTACATTTCCTTTCCCTCTCCACAACAATCTATTTTCTTCCATCCTTCTTTTCTCTTTTCCATAGTTTGGTTTTCTTTTCTTTTCCTTCTTCTTTCTTTTTTGGACACAGGGTCTCGCTCTTAGCCCAGGCTGGTTCTGAACTCATTATGGAGCCCAGGCTGGCCTTGGACATGCAGCAATCCTCCTGCCTCAGCCTCCCGAGTTCTGGGAGGATTACAGGCGTGCTCCACCACACCTGGCTTATGTGGTGCTAGGAAACTGAACTCAGGGCCTTGCGCTTGCTAGCTAAGCACTTTAACTGCTGTGCTATTTCTCCAGCCCTGCAAATTCTGAATGTAAGTGGACAGTAAAGATATTGATAAGGAGAAATAAAATAATCACATAAGAATATTCAACCTAATTAGTAATCAAAGCAAGGTAAATTAATGATAAGCTACTGTGGGAATGGTGGAAGGAAAGGAAATGAGGAAAGGTTGGTCAGTGAATACTAAGTTACAGCTCAACAGGACCAGGAAGTTCTGGCGTGTTATTACACACAAGGGTGAGTAAAGAAAATGGTAATGTACTATATATTTCAAAAAGCCAGGAGAAAGAATTTTGAATATTTTCACCATCAAAAATGATAGATATTTGGCATTTGAGGAGACAGATATGCTTATTTTGACTTGAACATTACACAGTGCATACATTTATCAAAACATTACCTAGTACCTCCAAAACATTTACAACTTTTATTTTTTATGTCACTTAAAAGTACACTTAATTAAAAACATTTTCCAGCCAACTGAATTTCCACAGATTAAAAAATTATTAATACCAAGAAGTTTCAAGGATGTGTGGAAAAAGGAATTGTCATATATTTAATTAACTTATTTATTTATTGAGCTCAGGGTCTTGTGCATGCTAAGCAAGTGAGTGCTCTGCCACTGAACTACAGCCCTAGATCCATATATTTTTGGTGGAAGTACAGTGTGATACAAATCTATCTGGAGGGAAATATAGTATTATCAAATGCATTAAGAATATGGTTACTCTGGACCAACTAATTTCACCTCTAGGGCTTTATTCCAAGGAAATAGAAAAGTAGGTAAAAATGTACGTACCAGGATGCTTATCAGAGTGCTATTAGAGTAACAAAAGAAACTGGAAAAACAGGGGATTGATTAAATGAAGTATACCAATACAGGTGAATACTATAACCCTGTTATGGTTTGGACCTGGAATGTACCCTGTATTTGGATGTTGTAGAATACCAATGGAACCAGGTACTGTTAAGAGGTGGGGCCTGGTTGGAAGTAGCAAAACACAGGTTTGACCCAGAAGGGGTGGATCACTGGGGCCAGTGGACCTGGAAGGGTCACATCATTGGGACGTGACCCAGAAGGATATATGCTAGTTGCCCTTTTTTGCTTACTCTGCTTCCTGTCTGCCATGCTGTGAATAGCTTTTCTTTTTTCTGGGCCTCTACCATATACTTCCACCATTGCATGAATGGACTGAAACCTTCTAAAATTGTGAGCTACAATAAACCTTTTCTACCTTAGGTTGTGGATGTTGGGTAATGTACCCTAGTAATGAATAAGTAACTAAGACAGAAATTGGTACCAGAGAAGTGGGGTCATTGCTGTGAATTTACTCAGCAATGTGGTTTAGAAGTCTTTGGAACCGGTTCATGAAAGGATTCTGGAAAGATTTGAAGATGGCAGCTAGAGAAGCCTTAGGAGGCTATGTATGAGTTGACTTTGGCAACTCTTAGAGGAGGACTAACTGCATTTTGCATGAGGAGAAGGACATGAATCTTTGGGGGGCTAGGGGTGGAATATTAAGGTTTGGTTCTGGAGTGTCCCCCCATTTTCTCACATATTTGGATGCTGCGGATTATCTAGGGAGCCATATGCTGTTAAGAGGTGGTTCCTAGGCAGAAGTGGCAGAACAGAGGGGACTGACCTAGAAGGAATGGAACTCTGAGGTGGTCCAGAATAAGTGGCTCACAGGGACAAGAGTAGAAATGTGTATGCTGGCTCTGCCCTTCCTTGCTCACTGTGCATCCTGCCTGCCATGACTGAATAGTAGTTTTTCCTTCTGGGCCGCCTCCATGGGCTTCCATCATTGTGAGCCACTCATGAATGGACTGAGACCTTCTCAGCTTTATAAAATAAATCTTCTCTCCCCTAAATTGTGGATGTTGATTATTCTGTCCCAGCAACGAAAATTAGGTAAAACAACCCCCATTAAAAAATTATGATTTAGATTTAGATCTACTTAGATGGATATGTGACCACAAGATAGTGTCAAGTGGACAGACGGAAGCCAATAGCAGCAAACATACTACTATTCCTTCTATCTACAAAGTATGATTGAAAAATATTGCGAATGCTAAAATTTAAAAATATATTACAGTAAAACATACATTGCCATCAACTCCCTTTAAAATACTCCTCCTCACTTCAAATACACTTGTCATTATGCTACTTTCTGAAGTAGTTCTGGAAGTCCTCTTTTGTGAATGTCTTTAGTTTGTGCTGTCATGACTGCCTCAGTGCCTTGTATCAACTCAAAACACTTATCTTTCATGGTCATTTTGACTTTGGGGAAGAACCCGGGTCACACAGTGCCAGACTCAGTGATTAAGGTGGATGAAGACACATCGTAATGTTTTTACAAAACTGCCTTTCCACTGGATGGCAGTTGGCAGCGGCTTTCATTGTATTTTTGATCATACTTTGTAAAGACATTTGTGAAATAAGACTTCAGAACTGCTTCAGAAAGTGGCAAGAACAATGGAGCGAGTGTGATTAAAGCGAGGGAGAGTATTGTGATGGGGATTGATGGCAATTTGCCTTTTACTGTAATAAATTTAAACATTAACCATATATTTCAGTTACTTTCTCACCACTGTGACAGAATACCCGATACCAAAATCTAAGGGAGAAAAGATTTCTTCTGACTTACATTTTTAGAAAGTCTCAGTCTGTTTACGGGTGGCGGGCCATGGTGGAAGCACACGGCAGAGGAGTGATTCCCTGCACCATGGGCAGGACAACAAGTCCAGGAGGAAGGTCAGAACTAGCGTATGTCCTTCCAGGTCATATCTCACAGATCTGCCCCTTCCAGGCTGAGCCTTAGCATTCGGCACCATCCTGGTTAAGCCCCAGTGGTGTGCACCTTCCAGGTCACATGCCCAGTCTGTGCTGCATGCCTGGAATCTACTACATGCCTCCAATCCACCACACACCTGTAATCCATGGTTCACTACACACTTGTAATCCTCCACACACACATAATCCACTTCTTTCTCTATCTTTCCAATCTATCTACATACCTACCTGTCTGAATTCACACACCCACACACACCCACACACACCCACACACACCCACACACACCCCCCCACACACACACACACACCCACACACACACACAGAGTAAGCATCTGAAAGACTACATTCCCAAACTTTACACTTCTTATCTAAATTGAATAATTTTAACTTTCTTTTTCACACATTTTTGTATTTGTACTTGTCTTACAATAAGAAAAGACCTTTGTAATAAACAGAAGAAAAGTCAATAAAGCTATTTTTGTCAAACAAATAAAACCCCCTTAAATAAACAACGTAGGTAATTCTTACTGATATTATGCTTTCTTTGCTTTTACGATGCTGGTCCATGTGCACATTCAGCCAGCAGCCTGCCAATGAGCAGCTCTAGTTTCACCCAGCCCATGTTTGCATATTCTGAGGCTAGAAAAAGCTTTAATATTTTAGGGACTGAGTCCCAACTGTGTTAAAATGCTTCTCTGCTTCACAGATCTACGTAGCTCTACATGTGTTTCCCAAGAAGCTCTAATAACTTACCGCAGAGATTGACACCCTCCGTCCATTCTTGTAAAAGGAATTACCTATGAGTAGGTAAAACAAAGAGTTAGCAAGGGGTTTAAAGGAAAGCTTAATTATTTGTATTGTGGTAAAATTTATATAACATAAATTTGCCACTTTATCAATTTCAAGATGTAAAATTCTTTCACACTGCTGCCAACTGTCTCCACTACATATTTTCAGTACTTTTTAAGTACTCCAAACAGAGATTTCCCATGCCTTTCCATTCCCACCTTCTAGTAACCTCTGCTTTACTTTTTGTCTCTACAAATTTTCCCATTATAGTTTTTCATATAATTAGAATCATGCAACATTTATATTATTGTGTCTGGCATTTTCTACTAATGTTTTCCAGATTCATCTATGTGTAGTACACATATCAAACTTCATTACTTTTTATGGACGAATAATATTCTAGTCTATTTACGTACCACAGGTAAAAAACATCCAGTCATCTGTTGATTGACATAGGAATTTTTTTCTACCTCTGGGCTATTCTAAATAATGTTGAAAAGAACATTTGAATACACCTGTTTTAATTTTGTTTCAACTCGGGGGGGGGGGGGGGCGGATACCTAGGAATAGAATTGCTGGATCATATGGTTTTAATTTAAAGGAGGTTTTAAAGAAACTTGTTTTTTTAAATTCTTCATACTAGACTTGCACTCAAGCTGACTCAAATATCCCAGGGCATCTAACCCCCAATGGCCCAGTAAGCTCCTTTTCCTAAGCCAATGACAAGAAGAGTTCATCTTATGCAAAGCTAAAATTATAACTAGTCACTCAATCTATGAGGAACCCAACCTTAGGAAGCTCTTTCATCAGAAAAGTTACTGAGAAGAGATGTGAAACTAATTCTAGATTGCTTAGTATTCTTGGCCAGTGCATAGTACAAACAGAAAAGGGTGGAAGACAGTCCTGATGCCAAGCCCAGAATTACTCTTCCTACTTTGCCTAGTATATGTATACACAGGTTGTATATAAGCCAGAAAATTACTGTCCTCACCCAAGTCAGCTCATCCAGAAAAATACCTGGAGAGTGTATTCATACAACACCTTTCCTGGCAGGAGTAACAGAAAATACTATTATGTTTAGGATTTTTTTCCAATTAAAAATTTTAAACCTGAAATTCACCATAATTAACTTTTTATTTCCTTTTTAAAGACAGGATCTATGTTGTCCAGGTTGTCCTAGAATACATTGTGTAGCCCAGGCTGGCCTCAATCTCACAATCTTCCTATATAGCCTCCCAAATTCTGGGATTATAGGTATGTGCCACTGGGCTGCATTTAACTGTCTTAAAGTATGCAATTTAGGGTGACTTTGTACACTCATAATGTTGCACAACTACGACCTCACTCCACCTCACTCTGCTTTCAAAGCTTTTCATCACCCAGAAGAATATTCCATACGCTCTAGCTTATTTGATATGGTCACCTTCCTCAGCTAGACAGGACAGTGGGCATGAATACTCACACATGTAAGGACATCTCTATCATAAAAGCTAGCTTATTCTTAAGGCATAAGATGAGTGACAGACTGGGACTGGAAGATGCTGATGGCTTATTTTATTCATTTTTTGATGATGGCTTCTATTAATGCCAATTATAGGTCTAAAGGAGAATCAGAGATCAGCAGCTTCAGTAATACACTGACTGCATCATCTGTTTTAATTTGCTTAACTTTTATTTTTAATTGACAAATAATTGTATGTATTTATGAGTACAAAGTGATGTTTTCACATACGTGTATGTCGTAGGATGATTATATAAAGCTAATCAACATATTTACCACTTTACATACTTTCATTTTTTTGGATAGAACATTTAAAATCTACTCTTAGCAACTTTGAAATATAACATATATTATTATTACCTATGGTCACTATATTCTACAACAGATCTCAAAACTTATCCTTCCTGTCTCCCTGAAAATTTGTATCCTTTTAACAACACTCATTTGGTTTAACATGAGGATAAACTGAGTGTGCTGTTTTTCCTCAAGACACTGGGAATTCCTTGAGGACAGAGATGAGGTGTTTCACATCTTGGTATTCTCGATGTCTGATATAATGGATTACATCTATAAGACACTAATGCTTTTTTTGGTTAGAATTGGCTGGTTAGTCTTTCCTTGGTGAACAGAAAGTGTTATGAGAGCAGGAGGTAAGTGTAATTTTGGAAGCTTGCATATTCAGAGCAAGTTTATTATTTTTTTTTCTTCAGACAGTCTTGCTGTGTAGCCCAGGCTATCCTCAAAGTCATGATCCTTTAGCCCCAGCCTCCCGAGAGCTAGGATTTGCAGATGTGTGCCGCCATGCCCAGTCCAAGAACTACTGTACTCTTGAAAGCAATCTGCAAAGTGGAATCATCCAGAACCGAGGGAAAGCAGAAAGGCACGCATACCATACATCTTCCCATGGATGGAACACTTGTTGAAAATCATGATGTTCTGAGTCAGGGTCCCGGTTTTGTCAGAGAACACATACTTGACCTGGCCGAGCTCCTCATTCAGGGTGGTAGTGCGAGCCTGTGCCGGAGTATTATTTGGTGCATAAAACATCTTTCGATCCCAGTTGATATAGAAACTGTTGCCCAGTCTTATTATTTCAACACTAAGAGAAAACAAAACAAAACAAAACAAACATAACAAAACAAAAATAAAGAAAAGAAAGGTTCTAGTCAGAGCAGGCCAAACAAACTTTGATTTTCTCTTGGAAATGTCACAGCAGGTCAAGGCCAGCATCTGAAAAAATGGCGGGAAGCCATCCTTGTGCAGGACTTTTCCCTCCAGCCAGCCTGTCACAACTCTGACCTTGGCTGACATCATGCGAGGCTCTACCACCTGAATCTGGATATATATGGTTAACTTGTCTGAGTCATACCCTCCTTTCCCTCTTTCTCCTCCAAAAGTGTGCCCAGGTAAAGCTAAAACTTTTCAACTTCTGGAGTAATAGTTAGATTATGAACAGCTACATTGGTCTAATTAAAGGCTTATCACTGCTGTCATGTGGGAAGAAAGAAAAACTTGTCACGCTTAGGGCTAGAGGGAGGAGGATGTGAGACTCAAACTCAAGAATGGTTTATGGCTGGTCTTCCGATACCTTTCCAGGCTGCCTCCTGCCTGTGTGCGCCTCCTCCCTGCAAGTTTCCCTTTTTATATGGATTTGCCTGTGCCCGTGTCACACTCCTCTTCTGCTCTAAATAACATGCATTGCAGATTTTTTATAGTTGATAAGTAGTTTTCATTTAAAACAGTGAAGACTTTTAAGGGACCGCCTCCGTGCCATCTTTCACATTCAGTGTGTGTTAAACATCTTTATTTGTAATCTCTGTCTAAGACAGCAGAGTTGAGAGGCCTAGGTTTCTCCCCCTCTCTGAGCTGTGGGAAGAGGTACTCAAGTCCTCAGCAGTGACTATATACTGATGACCCAGCCTCTGCCATACCGGCCAACACGCTAGTCTCTCTAAAACCAAACATCTAACTACGTTCTTTCTCTCCTTAAAAAGATCTTGGCTGACTCTTTAATACTTTTAGGATAAAACCAAACTCTTTGGCCTGGGATTTAAGGACTGTCAGGATCTAATTCAAAACTACTACCTAACACCTTAGTCCAGCTTTTAAAAATCTCCACACACACACACACTTGTACACAGTGAACTTTCTGCTTACAATGTTCTTCCCATATTCTGTTTTTTCAAATATCAGTCTGACCATTACCTTCTCGCTAACCTTTCAAAGCCTCTCCAGGGAGAGCTAATCTGCCTTTTCTCAGGACTCCTACAGTGCTTACCTGCATTTCAATTACATCATTTTCATACCGTGCTATAATTATTTATTTATGCATTTGCTTCCACAGTTACATGTCAGCTTCTCTGGAGAAAAGGTTATTTTATCATGCATGTTTGTATCCATAGCACCTCGTATAGCACTTAGCACATAGCAAGTGTTTAATAACTATGCATTCAATCGGGCAGGTTAGCTAGGCAGGAAAGGTGCCTTTTGGGTTGGGTGCCACAGCACAGGCTTTAGAATACATGAAAAGGAGGAAACTAAAACATGTCTGGGAAGAGTGAAGACTGATTTTGTCTGTCTCAGTTTTTTGTCCAACGGGCAATGAAACATGGGAGGACACATCCTTTCCCTTCGCAACCATTAGGGTCTGAACGTAGGTCATAACCACACCTATCTGGTGGTTGCCCCCTTACTTTTGTGGGAAAAGCATTCTAGTTCTAAATCATGTAGGACTTAATGCTTATAATCTAGCTCATTGATAGATGAGGAGCAGCTGCATGGCCTGGTTTCAGCATCACCAAATTTGCGTATCTTTTTTCCTAATTATTTTGTATGTTACTATGTCTTGTTCAGTCCCTTCCAGGTTATTTGAAGGCAGGGGTGTTTTTCTTTTTGTATAAACCACATAGTATTTCGCACAATATTCTAGACGTAGATGGCATTTCTGCAATCATCTCTAGATATTTTCGACAGTGTTTTGTATACCAGGTCTGTGGAAAGTGAGACATTAAAGACTGTATGATGTGTGCTTTCTAGAAGCTGACACCCCAGCTGGTGAAGAAAGCCCGCCCTCCTAACCATCACCTGCTACCATCAAAGAAGCCTACCTGACATAGAGGGAGATGGGCACCAAGGTGTTGAGAATAATGAAGTAGGACCAGTAAACGAGGGTAGCAGAGGTAAATGATGAGGAGACATAACTTTCCCATGGCAGAAAAACCTGGAAGTAGTATCCTGTCCTGTTCTGCCAAATGCCATGTCCAACTGCTAGGATAAAACACATGATGCCTAAAAGCAGAAAAATCTATATAAAACAAAACAAAAATTAATTAAATGAACATTTCATCCAATGTATGTGCCGCTGCAGTTCTACCTTCTGGGGCCTTATTTCTAAACAAACTGTATGTCCATCCTTGGTGGACGTGATTCATAGGCTGTAGCACACAAACAGAAAAGAAAGCCCAGAAGAAGCCATCCTTGGGATTTGAAGGGAGATAACAGCAAATAAAATACGTTAATTACTAATTAAGTGCCAGGAATTGTGCTGATTACCTTATATAGGTTATTTATTTAATATTCAGTATAAGATCTTTTTTAAACAAAAATTGAGGAACATGATATTGAGAGTAGAAAAACATTTTGACTAAAGGTCATTTAGCTACTGAGTAGGAGCAACAACAGCTCTGAAAGAGTGCCCTGAATCCCATTTGTTTGTTTGTTTGTTTGTTTGTTTGTTTGCTTGTAGGTACTGGTGTTTGAACCCAGGATCTTTGTACTTAGCCACATCTGCAGCCCTTAATTTTATTTTTTAATTTTGAGATAGTGTTTCACTAAGTTGCTTCACTAAGTTGCTAAACTGCCCAGGCTGAGATCAAGCTTGTGATCTTCCTGCCTTGGCCTCCCAGGGTGCTGGGATCATAGGCCTGCACCACCACTCCTTGATTCCATTATTGAAATAAAGTGCCACTTTAAAAAAAAAAAAAGGCTAATATGTGTGATATTGGCTCAGCGTTTGTGGGGGTGGGTAGTAAGGAAAGTGATGCAGAAGGCTGACAAGATGGCGATCCTGTGAACCAAGTGCATCCAGCCCTGGGCGGTATGTGGCCCAGGACGAAGTCATGAAGTTTCTTTTCTTTCTTTATTTCTTTCTGTCATGGTAAAAATGGTTGGCTGCAAAAATGATACTCGAGTGGAAGGTGCTGGCTTCACTTCTCGGATGACGATCCTGAACCACTCAGGGGAATCGGTGCTGGCTGTACCCTCATACAGAAGGGCCACACAGCTCACTATGTAACTATGTATGCAAGTTTGTTGAACTGAAGGAAAAGACTGACTGACGATCACTTTCTGGTAAAAAGCACAATATACCTTAAATTCTAGAAGTATGATGTTGTCACTTTTGCTATAGTTTCTGAAAGCCTCTGTGTGTTCAAACCCTCCCTGACAATCCTCTTGCGGGTTGCTTTGTTATTCATGATACAAGGTCTACATTTGCCATGGGTGTCACCACAGCAGTTAACAAGAAGGCCGCTGGAGCTGTTGGAGTAAGACTGCCCAGAGATCTCAGAAAAAAAATGAATATTATTCCTAACTCCTGACACCCCAGTCTTAATTTGTGTAGAAGAATGATCTCAAAGCTGTTTAAATTGGCCATGTAAGTGTAATAGTACCAGACTGGTTAACAACAACTGCAAAATTCACACATACATAGGTTGATGAATTTTCCCAAAGTAATTCTACTCATTGAACTAATATGCAGATGAAGAAATAGAACATTCCCAGCATCCAAACCCATTCTATGTCCCTGAACATTGCACATGTTTAAAGTATGCAACTTGATATATTAGATCATCATCATAACCAAGATAATAAAATACCCATTATTCCCCAGTTCCTTGTGTCCTTCTGTAATTCCTCCTTCTCATTTTTTCCCTTTCTCTGATCCTCAGGCAAGCATTAATTTACTTTCTGATGTTTTATATTAGTGTGCATGTTTTAAAATTTTATATAAATAGAATGACACCGCATATGCTCTTGTTTGGGGGCTGGCTTCTTTCAGCACGGTGATTCTGGGATTCGTTCTTATTTTTGCATCTATCAATTGTTCACTTGTTTTTATTTCTGAGTAGTATTCTTTTGTGTAGATTGCACAATTTGTGTACTAATTTGCTTTTATGAGATATTTAGGTTGTTTCCAGTTTTGGCTGGTACAAGCAAAGCTTCATTGAACAATTAATTATGTACAAGTCTTTTTTTTTTTTTGTTTTTCAAAGGTCAGTTATTTATATAAAGAACAAAGATAAATGACGTATTGCTCACTTTGTTCTATAACGTTTTGCTATCTTTCGGTGAGCTTCATAATTCCTTGCTCATATAAGGACCTGTCTTTATCTGTGAAGAACTGAACAAGGTGCTGATTTATAGCCTCATCTGAGTTGGTTGTTATACCACACAAAGAGTTTTGAAGAGAGCAAAACTAGCAGAAGTCTGATGGCGTAACGTCAGGCAAGATGAGTGAGGAAACACATCCCGTCCAAGCTCCAATAATTTTTGACAAGTGATCAAATTCATGTGTGGTCTTGTGTGTGCATGATAGACACAACTCCTTTATGACTAATGAGCCTTGGGTGCTTCTGGGGGATGGATTTGCTGAAACTGTCCAATTGCTGACAGTACACATTCAAACTGGTTGTTTGGTCCCTCGGTAGGAGCTCAAAAAACACGACACCTCTAAAATCCCAGCACACTGAGAGCACAACCTTCCTCTGATGAATGTCTCCTTTTGATGATGTCTGAGGTGAATCATCGTGTTGGGACCAAGACCATTTTATGCACCACATTGTTGTAAACAATCCACTTCTCACCACCAGTTGTCAGTCACATCAAAAAAGGATCATTCTCCTCACATTTAATGAGCATATCATAGATGTTTGTATGCTTCATGTCAGCTGCTGCAATGGCCACTGCCCACAGCGTCCCCCTGCTACCAGTGGTACAGTCCCTACCCACAGCCCTGCCACTGTCACCCCGTACAAGTCTTTTTAAGGCATAAGCTTTCATTTTCTTCGTAAATATCTATAAATGGGATTGCTGAATCCTACAGTAAATTTATGTTTCAGTTTTTCAGAAATAATTTTCTTATATTTTCTAGTTTTATACCATCTTATATTCCCACCAGCACTACATGCCTACATTGCTAGAGAGGATGTGCTGTTGTGAACCACTTCTAAGTGGACCCAGTGGCCTTCCAACCTCTGGTCTTGGTTACAAAGTGTGGCTAGCTAAAAGCACCGTACTCACTGCCAGATGACCAGAAGACTCAGCTATGTGCCACCTGTGGGAAGTCTTTGCAGATGATTGGCAACACAGGATGAACAGATCTGTCTGGGGCCATTCTCAGAAAGTGAGATTAAAATATTATTGTGCAAATTTTCAACACATATTAAAACTATGTAAATAGTACAATGGACCTCCCTGTAGCCAAGTAACCATCACCTATTTTCAATAAATATCAACTCATGGCCAAGCATATCATCCAAACCTCCTCTCTCCTCCTCCTTTCTCTTGTTTTAAGCAAATCGCTCACATTATATAATGTCATCTGTAAATATTTTAATATATAGTTCTAGAAGATAAAGATAATTTAAACTCATAATCACAAAAATTTATTACTCAAAAATCAACAGACATTTTAATACTCAAATCAAAAACAGATGGGTACTTCTGGGGAGAACAAAATGGAAGAGGACCGGGAAAAAACAACAAAGCCCATTCCTATTCCTAGCCCATTCCCAGATCCACACTGTGTATACTGTACACCTGTTGTGATGAAGTCTCTCTGGGGCCATATAACCCTTTCTATTCCTCATCCTTCTTGGTGAGGTATGTGAAAGCAAGGTTCTTCTAATGGTCAGGTCAAGCCTCATGGAGAAGTCACACTGGTCTAGTCTCCCAGACTTAGTCTGATCTTTGCTCCACATTGCTCTCCTGCTGTCCTTACCTGAAGCCCACATGAGCTCCAACAAGAACACATTTTTACTGGGACTATCCTTATTCTGCTTTCTAATCCAGATGCATTCCAGAAATCCATCACCATCTCAGGCTGCTGGTGGTTCCTCATTCTGTGTCTGAGATGGTAGGGGTCTATTTTTCATTTATACTTCATTATGGTCATTTCATTCAGACTGAGCACGAAGGCCTTGATGTTCTTCAACTGGAAGCCACAGAACAAGGATGGAGCAGTGGCTCAAGGTCAAAGGCCTGGAAGTTCACTGTAAAATTGCCAGGGCCAGATCGCGCCGGAGAGCAATGTACAGAGGTGATGCCGACAACTGGAGCTCTTCCAAAAACAAAGAAAAGCTTCCTTCTACTTTCCTTTTTTATTCTGTCTGGGCCACAAGTCTATTGGTTGGCACTACCTACATCTGGGTAGGTCTCCTTCCCTCAGTTTGTTGGCCAACAGGTCAGTCGTCCACATATACATCCAACACTGTGCCTTATTGGTCCATTAGGCAATTCTTAACTCACTCAAGTTAACAAAACATGATTAATGGTCACAGGCACATAATAGATTCCTAACAAATATAATTTGATGATCTGATGAGTCACAGACTTGTTTTTGCCATTTTTAATGGAACTTTATGATAGTTATCTAAAGAGGAAAATACTTTTTGACTTGCTTATTGTTTTTAACACATAGTAAACGTGTAATTAATGACACAAGATATTCAGACAGGTACACAAATAGTTGAATCCTTCTAGGCAGTACTTTGTTTTTAAGACAAGCTAAGGCCAAAGATCTAGTTTACCGGCTAGTGTCACATGCTCCTAACGTTGAAATCACATCTGCATATATCACCTTTCTGAATTCTTAACCATAGTTGTCTTCCTCATCAAGGAACCAGGAAATGGAACTTTGTTCGACTGATGAAAGCTATGCATTCAGTAGCAGAAAAATAATGACAGTGCTGGGTGGTGGAATATACCCTTGGGTAATTTAGTGACTTAGAAAGACTGTTTCAAGATAAAAAAACAGAAAAGAGCTGAGGGTGTAGCTCACTATTAAGGTTCTGTGTTCAATGCTCAGTTTCAGAACACACTAGACTAGACTAGCCTGGACTGAGGACGCTTGTTACTGGTCTTAAAGCTGAATGAACTTCCTCAATTTTCTAAAAACTTATTTACTAAATAAAAAATTTGAAAAAGAACTTTGATGTTTTTCATAATAAGGAAAGAGGCAGTTTATAATTCAGATATTGAGGAGAAATATAGAGAAAAATGGCATTTTAACTTTCAGAGTCTAGTGACAGAATAAAAATAAAAGTGAAAAGTCATGGAATTAAGTGTAGGCATCACTGGCACTGCTCAGTTATACAAAGAAGTAAAGAAATTAATCTCTATCCAACAATAACAAAGCGATCTATATCAGATCACAGACATACATCATTAATAATATTCAATTTAGCTTGTGTTATCAAAGCTGATTACTACATATTGTAGTATTTTTCAAATTCATAACTTAGCAGAACAGTCCCCTAGTTTTCCAACTGAAACCATAAAACAAACATGAAGCTACTTTTTTGAAGCAGGAGCTTCAGATAAGGAAAGAGCATGGCCCCTTGACCTCCTCTTTTCTTCTGCAGAGGACCCTCAGACTCCTCCACAGAAACAAAGTTTGAAAATCATTAGTTTAAACAAGGTGTTCTATTAGTACAAGTGAGGTTATTAAAGTGACAGTGAGTAAAAACTGATCATGAGAAAATTAAAATGTAGTCCTAAAGTACAGTAAGTACTTCATTCATTCTGGTACCATTAATCAAAGCACCATATCTTATTAGTTAGCTGTCACTGTCCTCCACAACAGGAGGACTGCCCAACCTAAACTCCCCCTGTAAATTGCTTCTGCTCTTTTGTGTTTCAGATCTTAGTCTAAGGGGTCTTAGAACTTCTTGAGACTTTCCAACAATTAAATTGCAAGGTGCAAATATTAGCTATTCCTATAGAAGGAAGTAGTATGTCTATTTTTAAAGAAACAGAGAAATGGATAACTCACCCACAGCACAAGGACGTTCATGAGATGGTCTATATGTGTCCGTTTCCAGGTGCACTTCCCACTGTTCTGCATTAATTTGGTGTCTGGCCCTATATAAAATAGGAGACATCAAACCTTAGACTCACAGAATATACTCAGAATCTTGAAACTGCAACGAATGCACCTTTTTGGCCAGTTATTCTAGTCTCTTATGCAATTTCAGAGGTTTAAGCCATAAAGAAGGGCTCAGCCTTGGCACCGATAACAAGTGGAACATATTTCTGAGGACAGTCTCAACTGTCTACTAAGATGCACTCAGGCTGAGTCCTCTCTTTGAGGCACCTCAGTCTCCATTTTCTGAGGTGAGTTAAGTCAGGAATCACAAGCTTTTCTCGTCACCACCTATTTCATTTAGTTTGGGGAAGGAATTTTCTTGATAAGGAGATCTCTGCCTTCTTCTGAGGACCTCACTGCTGACCAGGCTACAAAGTTTCTAACTGAGGACAGGAGAAAGGAAACAGATTTCTCTAGGGGCTGAGTAGCCCCATATTTCTTTTCTCCTCCTCTTCCTCTTCCTCTCCCTTTTTCTTCTTTTGAGACAGGTCCTGTGAACTCACGGTGTAGCCCAGGCTGGCCTCGAACACACAGCAATCCTCCTGTTTCAGCCTTCCGAGTGCTGGGATTACAAGCCACCAAGCCCTGCTTACGTGCTGCTAGGGAAATCGAACTCAGGGCCTTGAGCTTGCTAGTCAAGTGCTTTAACTTCTGAGCTATTCCTCCAACCCTAACCCGATCTTTATTTATGACAGGGCAGACAATAAGAAATAAAGAGATTTTAATGGTCATTGAGACTAGTTGTAAATTATTAACTAAAGACATGGCTGCTGTGAAAGCATAGGGTTAAAAAATGAAGTATCAAGTTCCTCTATTATTAATAATAGTCCATCTGACTATTATTCTTACATGCACGCTACCGAGGGAATTTCATCCTTGTTTACAACTTCCCTGGCATGTGAGCAAATAGTGGGAGGCCTGGTATAAGCTATGTCATTCTTTCCCCTGAAACATTTCTTGAAGGGCTTGAAGTCATGAGAAGTTTGGCACAGAGCCGGGAAGCGACAGGGACAGTATTTTACAGAATCCTTAGAAAGCTTCTTCCTAGGATTTGATCTCCTTACTTTCCATAGGAATAAGAAGACCAGGCACTCCATATCTAAAAGGAAAGCTTTAGTAATCCAAGTTGGGTAGGATTCTTTTAGCCAATATTTCTCCATGCTTTCAACTATGGTTGTTGTAGTATTACGGCTTAGATCTTAAATATCATCATAAACTCTGGAGTTGAAGTCCTGGCTTCTAGCTGCAAGGCAGTGAGGAGGCGCGAGCTAGCTGAAGGAAGTGAGGTCACTGCAAATGTGCCCGCGGCAGGCACATGGGAATCCCAGCCCCTCTCCCCTCTCTCTCTGCTTCCTAGTCACCACAAGGAGAGCTCTGTTGTTCTTCCACATTTCCCCACCACGATGTTCACCTCAATATGGGGCCAGAGCAACAGGACCAAGTGACTATTGACCAAAACCTCTGAAATTATGAATCAAAATAGCCCTTCCCACTTTTTCAGTCATCTCAGGCATTTAAAGTAACAACAGAGAATCTACTGACAACAAACGGTTGCCAATGCCCATTGTCACTGAGGGCACAGAATGACACAGAAGATTCTTCTATTAGTATTATGAATTGTGGTTTTAAATGACATCTCAAGAGGGGCCCCTACTACTATGGTGCCTTCTCTTTGATATGAACTTTATATATTATGTACTTTATATTCTTTTCCATAACCAGCACTGCCTCTATTCTGTCCTCATGGGAGAAATTCACAAGTATATGCTCTCTTTTCACACCCTAATTCTTTTGTTTTTTCCCTATGCCATGTCCAGATATGGAAAAACTCATGAATATCCCATGTTCTTGACACACAAGAGCACACAACAAAGGCGAAGCTGATATGCTGCAAGTACATAGCCTGGAAAAAAAAAAAGAGGTTCCTTTCCTCTGATAAGTATGTTTTTTTTAAAAAAAACCCTTCCATCCATGGATCTGTGCATTTACCTTCTTGAGTATCTATTTCTAAGCCACGGTGTCCTGATACATGTTCATGAAAACTAAGCTAAGAGTCCGGCCATGGCTGTTGGGAAGCATACCAGTATAAACCACTAAGCCGCAGCACCAATCTGTATTCCTGATGGTGCAGCCTCGGAGCAGCAGCTTGTCTTGGTCCAGGACATAGTTTCCACTCTTATAGGTCAGTATTCCTGTGAATTTGTCCAGCTTGTTATTGGGAAGATCACACCTCACTTCTCCTGTAGAAAAGTAAAGGAATTAAACTTCTGTCTTTGTCATCTCAGGCTTTCTGACAGAACGGAAGGAGGTTTGATAGAAAAGCGGGAAGACAATCCCTCTAAATACATGTACGTTTCTTCCTATCCTCTCTCAGCTGCTCCTCAAGAAGACACAGATTTCTGGACATCAAAGAATTCTTTACGTGACATGGGGACCATCCAGAGAGAGAAAAACCCACACGATAACGTCCATTTAGTATTGACAGATCAGCTTGACCTCTGAATGTGAAGAAATTTTTAAAAGTACTTAAAGCAAACCTAGTATTTTTTTTTCCCAATGAAAGTACCTTGATTTTTCTCTGGTTAGTAAAGTAAATACAGTCTTATAAAAATTCATGCCATGCTAAAATGACAGAGAAAGTGCACTGTACCCATTGTCTACAGGAAAGTGCTATTAACTTCTGAAGATGTGCATTTTCAAGTTTTTCATATATGTAGTTATGTGTGTATGTGTGTGTGTGTGCGTATATATATATGCACACACACACATATGTGCTCAAACATACATGTTTCCAAAACAGGTTTATGTGATATATATCATGAACTTTTGTAATTTTTACTTTTCTCCTATTACTATGTTATGAATATTTTCCCATGTCAGTAAATATTAACCTGCATATTTCTGTAATGAGCTCTGCAGAGCTCCCTATGTGAGGTACCACCTTTCATTTAACCTATGCTTCACTGATGAAAGTTTGGGTGGACAAACCTTTCTAACTCACCATCGAAGGCAGACAGAAGCTCCAGGTCATCTCCCAAGTTACTGGTAACTGAGATGCCCTGCTTCACTTTTAGGTTGGTTTCCCTAGAGTAGAGGACATGGGGTCACCACATTATAGGACATATGCACAACAGCAGCATAAGGCCAGTTTCTTCTACTTAGTGGGTTTTAGAAAAATAGATGTCTCTGACAGAATCTGAACAGTGAATTAGAGCTGTAAGAGTCCCCTGTACTGTCCCCTGCTCTCAGAGGCAGTATCAAGGTGAGTAACTCTTCAATGAAGCCATTCCCTGCAGCACACCACCATGATTTTAGCCAACTCAGGAGATTTAGTCGGTCAGACGCACTGAAGAAACTGAAAAGACGTTGTAAAGTGACCTGGAGGTAGCACCTGATCCCTTTAAGAATAAGGAGCAGGTCTTGGCAAGGACCTGCACGTGCCTCTCAGGAAACATACTCCTGATCTTATAAATATTTATAATGTACATTAAGGGATTCCAGTTTGCTGATACAGAGAAAGAACAGAAACCACACTTCAAAAAGCTCATTAGCATCAAGAGCAATAGTTGTACGAAGGTAGATTGATACAAACTCCACAAGACAAGCTCCCTGAAGACGGCCCCACACCTAAGACTTGAGTCTTTTCCCATTACTGAATTTCTACCTTTAATCCTTGATAAATATGTATTTTGTCAGTAAATAATTACTTTCATATTCAGAATTTCCCCCTGGAAACTCTAGAACTCTATTCTGAGACTTTACCATTCTATTAACCTCTTTCTTCAGCACCATGGAATACAGCTGTCCCTTAGGATCTCCTGGGGATTTGTTTTAGGACATCCCGCAGGCACCCAAATCCATGGATGCTCCTCAAGTTCCTCTTATAAAACGGCACAGTACTGGCATATACCTATGTCCACTCTCCTGGGTACTTTAATCTCTAGATTACATACATTTATAAATATAGGTTTTTTTTTTCCAGTACTGGGAATTGAGACCAGGAAGCACTCAGCTACATCCTCATCACTGTTTTTAAATTTTATTTTGAGACAGGGTTTCACCAAGTTAGTTGTCCAGGCTGACCTCAAACTCACTATTTAGCTCACAGTAGCCTCAAACTTGTAATCCTCCTGCGTCAGCCCCTAGAGCATCTTGGATTAGCAACATGTACTACCACACCTGGCTGTTCATAATTCTTAATACAGTGTAAATTCTGTGTAAATACTTGATGTGTTATATTGTTCAGGGAATAATGGCAAGGAAAACAGCCTGTACATGTGGGTAGTACAGATGCATTTTTTCAAATATTTTCAGTCTGTGAATCTTAAAGCCTTGGTTGCAGAACCCACAGACATGAAAGGCTAATTCCAGCCAGATATTGTGTCTCCAGTACAGAGACGTAGAGTACAGAGTTCTGGCCAGATTCTGCAGCCAGGAGACACAGCCACTTGCCAGTTACCGCTGCCAAGAAGTAGGCACTGTCTTGATGGCCCCAAGGACCTGGCTTCCTGTCTTTGCTCAGTTGCATATTTCCAGGCTCTCTGGCTCATCTACTACCCCTTCCACCTGAAAACAAAGTGAATTCACTGCCTTGTGCTCTCATTCTCACATGATTAAGTCGTCTTAATGGATTATCAGGAGGAAACACTTACCCATCCAGTTCTGCTGTTTCTATATATGTCAGACTGTACGGTTCACTGCTAGAGAGTAACAGTATATCTGCCTGTGGTCAGAAAAGTCAGAGAAGATGAAGACAATGGGGAGAAAGGCTCACAACATTATAGTGGGCAAAAGCTGTCTCTCAGGCACAGTTTTTACCCGAGGAATTTTATAGACTTGGTATTACTTTCTTTGCCTGGGACCTGTCACTACTACTATGTATCCTCTGCCAGAGCCACTCACACTTTACACATATCTGGGGTCCAAGCTTCTGATCCTAAGATCTGCTGATCTCCCGTTCAAAGTGAGGCAGATGAACGTCACCATAGAGATGTGGTAGCAAAACTGCCCTAAGCTCCCACCAAGGCCAGAAAAGAGAAAGCCACAGCCCGCAGAGGCACTCACAGTCACTGGCTGGTTATTTTTTAGCTTGATGATATCTCCCACTTGGACATTCATCCACTTGTCCTCTTCCATCCTGCAAGAGAGTCCCAGTGAACGTCTGTTCTAAGAATTTTCTCAAAGCTCTGTTTTGACAATCAATAAACAAAAAACCCAAATCAGACAAAGAAACAAAGCTGGATGAATGAAGAGGCGCCTCGGGGGCCAAGGGGCTGTGGTGCCCCTTCCTGCGGTCACGTGCCCGCCAGGGCCCGTGGCTTCAGCTGCGTGGGTTTCCTAGCACCTACAGGAGGATTTCTTAAGTAAAATAGTTCAAATATTAAAAGAGTATATAAAAGAAAAAAGTCTCCTCTGGCCACAGCCTTTATTCAACTCCCTAAAGTTAGGCAATCTGAGTATGTTTTGCATTTCTTTCTAGAAAATTAGCATTTACAACAAATCTCATAAAATATATACATATATATTTGTATCTATACAATAAGCATAATGTACGTATATGTTTAAAGGTTACATATTATGTATGTATCTTTCTTTTACATTTTTCATTTAAAGTTGTGACTTTTTTGTTTGTTTACTTATTTTATTTTTGAGATAGCATCTTACTCCATCACCCTGAGTTGGTCCTGAACTCACTATGTAGCCCAGGTTGGCTTTGGACTCACAGAAATCCTCCTGACTCAGCCTCTCAAGTCTGGGATTATGGGCATTTGCCATGAACCCCAGCTTATGTGAGGCTGGGAAATTGAGAAGCACTTGCAAAACAAGCATTTTAACCGCTGAGCCATTCCTCTAGCTCCCATGACTCATTTTTTTTAAATAGGGAAAATATATTCTGCTACATTGTACTAATTTTATTTATTAATACTTACACTAAAATTGTATTACCTTTGACTCTTTAAATCCCACTTCCCACAAAAGACAGCATGCAGTGTGAGCAGCTTCTATAATACAGTGACTAATCTTCTCTCTTTCTGTACCTCAATTTTCCTAACTGTATAGGCACCATTAGCCCTTCCTCCCTGACCCAGGACCGTGAGGAAATACACATTACCATAAGCAATTTGGAAACATGAACTCCTGCCTTGAACAATTCCATTATGCCAAGCCCCCACAGAGCTGGGAGAGAGAGAGGGCACATCTACAAACCATCCTCCACCTCTGCTGTATTCCCTATAGGCTATGACATACTCAGCACTTTACCAGATACTCAAAGGCATAAGTGTACTTGGAACACCTTTTCTGAGA
Source organism: Ctenodactylus gundi (assembly GCA_004027205.1). Lineage (NCBI taxonomy): Eukaryota > Metazoa > Chordata > Mammalia > Rodentia > Ctenodactylidae > Ctenodactylus > Ctenodactylus gundi. The sequence goes on along the minus strand of PVKB01007411.1, from coordinate 12,719 downwards.
AGACTACCTCTTTGAGAAGGGCCAAATTTCTTTTATACCACCCCCCCATAAACAAAAAACACCCTTCAATATAAAGTCACTCTTTTAGAGAGCTTTCTAACAATACTGAAAAAGTAGTAGCTGTATGTGGAACTGCGAGAGTTTGAGTGCCAGGATAGACCCAAGAATGCTGTTTTGAAACAATGCATTGGGCACATTATGTGTGTCTCAAGTGACATACCATCAAAGGGAAATTAGAAAAACAAAGGGGCTCCACATACCACCCTTATCTACCCTCACCTGTCTCATGAGTAAAGTGCAAATGATCAATAAAAAGAACATCTCGCTTTGCCTAATACTCCACCCGGGCAGAAGCCCCTCGTACTCAGGTGCTCATCTCAATGCTTACATCACTGTCCTTCCCTTCTACCTGCAGTGAATACAAGAGGTGGCTCTGTTCATGGAGGCACTAGTATGCTCCTTCAGGGAACAAGTCTCAGTGTCTGTCCCACAGGCCTCTCTCAACTCTTACGATGGACTTTGAGAAATCATCCCATCTCCAGCCACTTGCAATCAGTGACAGCTACAAACCTTCAAGAATGACATCTGAGTATTTGTTTTATCTTGACATTGGCTTTGTAGGTTCTCTGACATTCCACTGACATGATTTCCCCCCGTGAAACATGAAGAGAAAGCAATGCTATAACACTCTGGTTTCTCCCAGAGACTTAAAAGCTTCTACTGTTTTTCACAAAAGAAGCTACAAGCTATTACAATTTGCTCTTAGACTTTTCTGTTTTGTTTTGTTCCTAGACTTTTTAACAACGATGTGTCCTACACTTGAGAGAGGAGCAGATACTCTGTACTGATTTAAAATATGTAATCCTGTTGTGCCGTAAGTGCATGCGTAATTTCCACGCATCGCGCCCCGACCTTTGGCTTAGGAAATGTGGACAGAAGGGAGCGAAGGCAATGCTTGGACTTCACGGAGACCATTCACACAGCACTCTGTCTTAATGAGTGGTACCTCCCCGAGTTCTGCAACACACTGATAGTTTTCATGTTAGAAATACTAATTAAACAAAAGCCAATACTGTTTCAAAAGCAAGGCTATACTTGCGGTGAACTAAGGAGTCAGCAAAAAAGGAAAGAAGGGAACCTATAATCTATATTTTATAATCTATAAAAATCTTTATTCATTCACATGGGCAGAGGGTGTTACCAGTTTCAACAATATAGCAACCTCAGTTTTAATTTCTTTCTTCAGAATGGCAAGACATGAAGCTGTATGATTTTAAAAGGAAATGGGTTGGAACTAAGAACCCCTCATGAAGCCAAGACCTTTAAAGGGCAACATCAACAGTGAAAAGGTGGTCTGAAAAATAAATCGGCCCGCTGGTAAGAGTTTCTCTAAATCTGGAGGTTTGGGGCCGGTGAATGGAGGACTCTCCCTTGAGAATGTGAAACCTCACAGGATGTGGAGACCACATTTAAACATCCTTCAAAGAAGGTTAGGACAAGTGACAACCTGGGTCACCTGGCAGAAGCAAATGCAAAACCCTTTTATATAACCTCAAGTTGGGCTACTTAGAATTCCTATAAAGGAAGTTTCTCTAAACATGTGTTTGTCAACATACTTACTGAGAAGTAAAAAATGACCAAATCACAACTTGGTAAATAGACAAACGTTTTTAAATGTGTTATTCAGTGAGTACTAGAAAAACAAAGTTGAAAGTTGTTGAAGGGGATTGTTTCAGCAATGAACTTCATCTCTGCACAATAAATTAATCAGGCATATAACCAGGGTGTGTGCTGATTAACTTCCAATATAAAATCACTCCAATGCAGATTCTTCTCCAATGTGTTACACAACCCAAGTACTCAATGTACTTGGGAGAATTTACTTGTTTAAATTCATGTGGTCAGCAACTCCCTAGCTTGTCCAGTTTCAGATATGATCAGTTTTGTCCTTTGATTTCTCTTTTTTCTATTTCTCTCCTTTTTTTCCTCCATCTCAACTCATCGTTTTGGTGTTTTATGGAAGGTTTCAAAAGTTTAGAACACTTGAGGAAGCAGCCCAGTCCTACTGAAATGTTAGACAGCTATGGCCAAACCACAGGGTGGTCAGCGTGAATACGGTCTTTACCTTGCAACAGGAAAGATGGCTTGACTAAAGTGAATAAGAGAATAGTCAGCAAGTCATGACAGAATCCATTAGTGCTCTAACAACAAATGCCCCTGTACAAACCTAATAATAATCACTTGCATAGTCATGCCATGTTATGATACATTAATTGCTTTGTTATATATCATTTCATTTTTATTTGCAGAGGTAATCTTTAACATAGAGAATATAATTTTCACTTTATAGAAATTTGAAATAACATTCAATTTCATGACATGCTATATGCTATCAAGAAAAAAAAATCCTATATCTAACCCGAGATTCTTTTCAGTGTCCTGAACTACCTTTCCAAAGTACCCAGAATGTCAAAGCTTCAACAAGACTGATCCTGTCCCAGGACTGGTCCTGCCTAAACTGGCTCCCTTAGAGAAGCTTACCTGCCATTTGCCAGCAGCAGAACAGAACGGTTGTTAACTTTCTTGTCATTTTGATGTCTTCCCTGAAATTACAGAGCAAATGCTCAGAAAACAGATATAAGGGTAAATTGCATGTAGAATTTTTAACATTTTGAAGTTTACTCAATGTAGTTCTCATTCTTTGTAATTCTCCTTTTCCCATCGCAAAGTCCATCTACCATTAAAAGCTGGCCAAGAGGCTGATGTCTCTGGGAGGCTAGGGAAAAGAACCCACGGAGAGGAAAGAGACAAAGTCTTGGTGTTAGATATTAAAAACAGAAGAATGAGGAGACTGAGAATGGAAAAGTCAGAGGACAAAGTCCCCAGTGATAGGCAGGTCTGGGGAGTCCCACAGCCCTAGGCAGGAACACAGAGCCCAGCCGTTCCAAGCAGTCACACCCCTACCCCACCTGTGGGGCACACATGGCATACAGACGCTTCTGCTGTGGACAGACAGAGCATAGACAAGTGTTCAAAGGCCAAACAGTAGGAGCATAAATTCAGGACATATCCAAATGGTAGGTCCCCATGTGAATCAGCTTCTTCCGGGTTAGCTTACTCTTTGGAAAAAGGGCAGGACAAGGAGGTGGGTAGAGAGAAACCTGAATTCATCCCAATCAGAATTGTCCCAGCATTTATCCTGAAGAGCCAGAATTCTGAACCAGAAACAGCTGGGTTATCCTGAATTGGCAAGAGTTATCACTGGAAAGATTAGGATGGAGTATGTGTGTAATTGTGAGCTAAAATGAGTTTATCTTTATAGAAATAAAGTTTTTTTTTTTTTGAGACAGTGTCTCGCTCTGCAGCCCAGGCTGGTCCTGGAGTCACTATGGAGCCAAGGCTGGCCTTGGACTCACAGCAGTCCTCCTGTCTAAGCCTCCCGAGTGCTGGGATTACAGGCATGCACCACCACGCCCAGCTTATGTGGTGCTGGGGAATTGAATTTAGGTACTTAGTGCTTGCTAGGTTAAGCGCTTTAACCGCTGAGCCATTCCTCTAGCTCTAAAGTTGTATTTTTGCATATCTGAGCTATGACTGAAATTTAAAGCACTGCACATGCTAAGCTAGATGTCATTGAGTTAAGAAGCTTTCAAATTTTGGCCTAAAAACATGTATCTTGGGAAAATTCAAAGCACTTTTTTGGAGAAACTGCAAGGACTGGCTTCCAAACCCCACTAGCAGTTGTGGGCTGGGTCCTCCCCTGGCACCCTTCATTCTGATCCTGCTTCTCTCTCCAAGGCCAGGAAAGGAGTTGCTTCTCCTTATATCACGAGATCTTCTAAAACCACAGGGCTCCTACCTGTGTATGTTGAATAGAATGGAAAGTTGGAAAGGAAGACAGAAGAGTTGGAGGGGAGGGGAGGATGGGGGAGGGAGAGCGGGACAAGGAGGAAGTTTAGGAGAAAGGGAGCAGTGGAGAAAAGAAGGAAAAAAGAATATGAAACCGCAGGAAGAGGACCAAAGGAAACGAACAGAAGTGAAGTCTGAGAACGCTAGGAGCTAGGTGAAGGGAGGGGCCGAAGAGGAGAAGGATGGAGGGCCGGGGGAGGGGCTGAAAGAGGTGGCAGCAGGAAGAGAGAGGAGGGCCTGGCGTTGCCCTTTCTGGCCGTGAGCAGGTACTAGTCTTGGGCCTGTGGGAATTACGTATCCTGTGAAATAGGTAAGAACAAAAAGAGAAATAATTCTTTCCATTCAGTGCTTCTTAGCACAAGTCACTTTTGGGAAGTCTTCTTGCCCATAGCCCGAGTAGGTAAAGTGAGGGAACCCCAGAAAGCCACTTCACCAGGTCATCGACGGCATCTTTCACGGCTGTTATAGACAGCACTATCATCAGGGGTATCACCGTCGTGTACCACGCTAAGGAGGAGATCTGGGGGATTAACTGGGAGAGGAAAAGGAGACAATCGGTGATCACAAAACTTGAAGGATAACATATTTCTGCAACTTCCGACCACTTTTACCCTCCTAGATTCATAATAAATTCAACTAGTCAATTTGCTTTCCACCGTTATAACCTTCTTATACCTTCAATATGTAAGCGAACACTTCCCAAGGGGGTTAAAGATGAAATGGCTGTAATTTCTACCTCTGTTTTAAGGTTTGTCTAGGTGGCAAAGGGCTGTTTCTTCCCTGATGATAGAAAGTACCAACAGTAGGATGTTAAGAGTGGATGTAGGAATACCATACATTCTCCCATAGCCTTTCAGCATAAGGAGAGACGGGAAGACCTACGTCCTTGTCCCATTGTGGGCCTAACCCGATTCTTTCCTTATGTTGATCCTCTTTGTATCTGTGCAGAGATGTAGGGTGTGAGTACCAGGCAGTGAAACCAGGGCCTTCTTACTAAGCTGTATCTATCCCTAGTCTTTTAAAATATTTTTTATTTTGAGACAGGGTTTCACTAAGTTATTAAGTTCCTCTGGCCGGGCTCAAACTTGTAATCCTCTTGCCTTCGTCTCCCAATATATTGGAATTACAGGCATGTGTGACTACACCCACCTTATGTTGGCACTCTTATATTCTAAACCACCCTTCCTCCTCAGTCCTCCTACATGGAAACTTCCTGGACAAGAAACAGGAAAAGAGTTGCAGCTGGTGTTGGGTCAGAGAGTCCATGACCACCTGTGATCAAACTGGGCCCAGGTAGCCATGATAATGAGCTCTCCTCCCTTCAGGTCTTTACGGTCTTGTCTCCTTTGACTCACAGAGGTTGATTTTCCCTGGCTAATCCTGACCTCAGCGGTTCAAGGGCACTGGCCTGAGACTCCACCCATCAATTCCTTGCGCCTAAATAGGGAAGGCATCTCTCAGTTTAGGGACTGATTATACAACCAGAGAGTCATGAGAAGCTGGACACTTGTGGAAAAGGACCAGGAAGCACTACCTGCAGGAATACCAAAGTCAGGAAATAGGCATTTGCAAGTCTCTGGAACTGTTCAAATAGATTCCGAGGCAAGAAGTTAAGGACGGTATATTTTGAGGTCTTGATGGTGTTGTTCTACAAGTAAATAAATAAATAAAGTAACGACAAAAATCAAGCACAATTAGAGGAACCAAAGATAGTTCAAAATTGGGTTTGAATTTTTGTTCATTGGTACTCAGCTCAGCCAAACACTGTGGTACACAGGAATGAGCAAGACAGATAACCTCTCCCCAAAAGACAAGCTTCTTGGAGAAAGAGTACCAGAATTTTTAGAACCATATTTCACTTACCAGTAGTAGGGTGAACCTTATCATCTCTATCTTACAAAGGAGAGAACTAAGGACCAGAGTTGCTCAGCAACTCACATGAGACGTAGTAAGGAGCAGAGTTATTTTCAAAATCAGGCCTGCCTGATACACAAACTCACTTTTACTACACCCCACTGCTTCCTCCGCAGGTCTTGGGAAAATCCCAGCTCCCATTGCTATACCTTGAACACTGTTATTGTCCAGAATAACTTTAGATCAGGAATCATAAACTAATATTCCACAGAGACTACAAATATATATGAAAATGTACATATTTATATACTTAGAGTTATACACATCTACTTGCATATAGGTAGCAAGAAATAACTTGTGTATACACAAGCATTGCGCGTAGTCATAAAAGTGAAACCAGCTCAAATGTCCAATTACAATGAACTGTTTAAATAAATTAGTAATAAATACTAAGCAATTGAAAAAAGGAAAGTCTATTATGAAATTATGCTTATGAAGACACCGCCAGGCTATATTGTTAACATTCAAGATAGCAAACAATAAGTGGGAAAATAAGAACATATATGAGCTACACAAGAAACTAATACACGTGGTTTGCTATGTGGGAGTAGATTGGACGAGACTGGTTGCTGAAGCATAATTTAGCAATTTATATCTTCTTTACAAATTATTTATTCATAAATCAGCAAAAAATGACCAAAAGGAAGAGGAAAATATCATCAATAGGTAATTTTTTGAAAATGAAATACAAAAGGTTAATAACATAAGCAGACTATCAATCTCAAGATTAAGGAAGGATAAATAACGAAACATTTTTCACTTGAAAGGCTGGTGAAGATAATCAGATTGATAAAAACTAGTTTGGTGGGATGTGGAGAAACGAGCAGTCTCTACTATAAGTAGAACTGTAAAAGGATGTACTCTTTTAAGAGGGCAGTCTGGCAATATGTATCATAATTTTAAACATGTTTTTTTTCAGGCCAGCCAATCTGCTTTTAGGAAACTCTCATAATATATATGTACACAAATGTGCCAAACCATACGTACAATTGTGTTCATTTTGGGCCACTTATCACAGAAAACACAGGAGACATTTCAAATGTTCATCAATAAAAGATTGGTTAAATAATTTAAGGTTTGTCAATACAAAAAAAGCAAAGTCACTATTAAGTAAATGAGATAGATCTACATGAATTATCACAGATGCCTAAGTGAAAAAAAACATTGTAAACTATGGCTTCACTTGTGCAAGAAAATGGTGTAGTATTTCTCTTCTAAGAGTTTTATATAAATCCAAAATCTGAGCCACATTCTCCCCTGGGCTTGGGGCACTCCATGAATTTTGGCGTGCACTCTTATTCACCATTCCTTCCACAGGAGCTCCAGAGAAAGCGAGCACTGCGCTGTGGGAGCTGCATCTGCGTGCATCTCGGCTTCCCAGCACAGGGAATGTGAGGGGAATCCTAGCCTTCTTCTGAAACAGTCAGAGGCAGGGTACTCACTGGATATCCAAAACTAGCATTGAGTCTTCTGTTGTTGGCCTGCAGAAACCTCTCTTTTTCTGAAAACAAAAGGGAGAAATGTTGAGGATGGTGCCCTCTGCAGATCAGCCCGGATGCTGGCTGCTAGCAAAGACTTCACTAGGTTCCCACAGTGGTTTAAAAGTGAAAATTTTCTCTTTTTACTCAAAGAATCAAGAAATCTTCAATTGTTCAAGCTTTTGCAGGCAACAGGACAAGTATCTCCTGAGGAATGTGTGCATGAATGTTTATTATACCTTCCAGACTGCATTTCCTCAGGCATTGCCGCCAAACCTAGGAACCCTGCCCTCCCTTGCCAGCCAGCTCCAGCAGTGTGTCTTAGGATACCTGGGGCTCTTCTCGAAGCCAGCTTTTCCTAAGCACTCTCTCTCTCTATCTCTCTTTCTCTCTTTCTTGAAACGAAGTCTTGCTCTACAAGTCCAGGTTGGTCCTGAGCTTACAGGCTGACCTGAAACTCATGACAATCTTTCTGCCTCAGACTCCTGAATGCTGGGATAATAGGCATGTGCCATCATGCCTGGTCTATGTGGTCCTGGGAAGTAGAACTCAGAGCCTTGTGCTTATGGTGGAAGTGAATCAGAAAGCTACAGCATATGACAAAGTCATCATATCAAAACATAGAGTTGTTACAATTTATTAGTAATAGCCTGTTAACATATGAAAAAAGTTGTAAACATTATGGTCATCTGTCATCATCTGTGGGCAATTGGTTCCAGGACCTGCAAGGATATCAAAATCCATGACTGTCTCTTATATAAAATAGTATAGTATTGCTGGTGGGACTATAAACTGGTACAACAACTATGGAAAGTGGTATGGAGATTTCTCAAAAAACTGAAAATTGATATTCCATTTGCCCCAGCTATATCTCTTCCTCTCATAAAAGTTAAAGTCATCATACAATAATAGCCATGCATAGCCATGTTTATAGCAGCACAATTTACAATAGCCAAATCTTGGAAGAAGCCAATATGCCCCAGTACAGGTGACTGAATAAAGAAGATGTGGTATATGTACACAATGAAATACTACTCTGCCATAAAGAATGACAAATTTGAGTCATCTGTAGGAAAACAGATGCACTTGAAATCGTTATTCTCAGTGAAATGAATTAGACCCAGAAAGTCAAATATCATATGATTTCTCTACTATGAGAAAACCAAGCCATAAAAACGTAAAATATATGAAAGAAAGTAAGAAGATGTACTTTGTGGAGAGGGAAAAGGAGAGTGGGGGTGCAGTGAGAGGGTGGGAAGGGGAAAGGGATGCAATATGCAAATTTAAAACTAAAAGAGTGTAGTGTTTGCATACAACCTATACATATGTATTTTCATTTTTAAATCACCTCTAAATAAAGCATTACACCTAATACAATTCAAATGCCATGTAAATACTTGTTATACAGTATTCTGTAGGGAAGAATGACAAGACAAAAGTCTATGTATGCTCAGTGCAGATGCAGTTTGCTTTCAAATATCTCCAGGCATGATTGGTTGAATGTGTGCAGGGAAGCTGACAGAACAGGCAGGTGAGATTAGGGTCCTAGGTCCTCTGCAGGCTGAAAGGGGAGATTAAAACTAGAGCCAAAGCAACTTCACCTCGGGCTCAGAGGGCAACTACCTGCCAGCTCCTTCTGTTCTCCTCGCTTCTGGTTCTTCTTCCCTTAAAATACTTGGTGGGCAAATTTCATGGGTTTTACACATACCACACACACACACACACACACACACACACACACACACACACACACCATGCAACAAACAAAAACAAACAAAAAGGAAAAAGATAAAGAGGAGGAGAAATTAATTCATAGGCCACCGTCACTCATCAGCATTAGACCCCCAGCACCCTAGCGGCAGCATGATCAAGCCAGGCCGATGGCCAATCCCTGAGCCCTCTTGGAGACAAGAGAAAGCCAGATGTTCATGAAAGTGGGCCGCAACGTGGGAAAGCCCTGGACCCCCTGTCCTGAGGGCAGCTGCTGTTCTCTTTCCCTTCTAATAAACTTTCTCTCTGTAACTTCTCTGACTCCAGCTGTGTATGTCAACTATCAGCCTGAGAGTAAGAATCCAGAAAAGCAGCTTCAGGTACCATGAGCCCAAGGACACAACAAATCCATGACTTGGAGCCCACAGATACGGAGGTCTGACCATATAATGTGTATCAATGATATATAATCAATAGATATTTCTGTCCTGAAGTCACTTCAGTCATTTCTTGGTTTGACAAGCATTTACTGAGTCTTGGCAAGGGTCAGGCCTTCTGCTTGGTCCCAGGATTACCAGCTGTGAGAAAAGCATCATACCTGCCCATTTTCAAACTTTTAATCTTACAGGGAATGTTGAGAAAGCTGGGCATGGTAGTGCCCATCTGTAATTCCTGCTACCTGGAAGCTGAGGCAGGACAATTGCAGGTTCAGAGCCAGCCTGGGCAATTTAGCCAGATCCTGTCATAAAATAAAAGAGTTTGGGAATGTTGCTTTGTCCTCCCTGGATTCAATCCCCTGTACTGGGGAAAAAAAAAAAGGTACAATCCATGTCCTTCACCCCTACTCACAGTCTTTAAATTTCAATCTCACTGTTACCTGAGCAGAAGATCCTAGATTAACAAAGATTTGATGAATGAGCAAACACACAAGTGGAAAGATGTATTACCAAATTGAGGTCAGATTTCTGTCCAAGCCCCTCCAGGGTGGGGTGGGGCTGATAATCACCTCTTCCTTGCCTGAGGATCTACATAATCACAGAACAGCTGGGCTGGAGAACCCTAGGCTAAAACTAATTATTTGTTGTCCTTTGTATGCTAAAATCAGCAAACAGGAAGATGGTCAGCTTGGAGAAAGAGGGTGTCTAAAGCGCTGTGTTGAGAAGAGTTCAGAGAGGAAGTTCCCTAAGGTCTTGAATGCTGGGCAAGGTCTCATCCTTGAGCTGTCCCAGCTGTCCCATGCCTCTGCCTGACATCCCCTAGCACTTCACTGATTCTGAGACAATTAGGGACCATGACTGTGAGACAGAGACCGGGACAAGAAAAACCACGGAGTTTATTTTCTGTTTGTTGGGTGGCATGCTGTCACATGAAATCCTGATAACTCCATGAAAACAGAGTATTTGCACGAAATGGGAAATTACCAAGAAAAAAGTCTAAGTAAGCCTCTAGCCTTAGTTGCTCTTAGTCAACTTAAATATTACTAATTTTGGAGGTCCCATGCTGCCAATACATTATTAGTCTCCCATTAGCTTGACATGTAGGTTGTAATAACAGTTGCCTAGATTACTTTACAAAAACTTAAAGGCCATTTGCTAAATCACTGACTCTCTGGTTGAGATTACAGATACCCGTTGATGAGTAGGATGGGGCAGAAGCCTGGCATCTGTTTCCATTTTTGTCTGCATCCTTTGTTGTCTTAACCTTTTGGGTCAGGTTCTATTCAGTTCTGCACTAAACATGTTGATCAGTTAAAAAATGTTTTGTTTAAGACTATGCCACCGATTAACTTGGCCCAATGTCTGTCAGAGCTCGTGTTTCTTCTACCCCACCTTTGTGCTCTGTCAATGATTTAAGCTCTGAAAGTCTTTCAGCCTCTGTCATAAGGCCAGATGGTTATACAAGATGATGACTCCAGCTGTAAGAGTAACTCAGCAAAACAAAGCTGAGTGCGTGCTAATTCACCATGCATAGGTGAGGATGTTTACACACAGAAGGAAAAAAAAAACCATCTTTTGGAACCATGCCTGCGGTCAATGAAAATTACAAGACTTCAGCCTACTCCAATTAACTCCTCCCCCCCACCCCCCAATATTCTGTTCTGTTAACACTTGGAACTTTTCCCTCCCAGCTGCTGATTCCTTTTAGCTGAAACTTAATTTGACTAAAGCCCGTCCCTATGGCCCTGCCACCACACAAACGTTTGCCTCTGCAGCCATGTGTGCTTGTAGTATCTGGCCCAGTCTTATTTCTACAATCTCTGGTCAAAAGATGCAATTATCTGGAATTAATTCTGTCTGAGTTCAGTGGACTAGGTTTGAAAGAAAAACAAAATCTTAGTAGATTTGGCTGGTACAACTCAGGATGTGCTTGAAATCTCAGGCCCACCCTTCCCGCCCTCAGAGAACTTAGGTTTCTCTCTTTTCCTCTCCAAGGCAGACATCTACATCATTTATCTAAAGATGAGTGCTTTGTTTGATGTTCCGGCCTCATTGGAATGTAGGACCAATGATTTCTCATCAACATGGTAGACATAAAATCAGTTCGGTTTGATTAAACTGCTAGTCATGTCTTTCAGGGCTGCTTATTCACAAAACCTTCCCTGGCATGAAAACGAGGAGTTGGGAAAATTATAGTGAGGGTCATCAGTTAGAGAAAAAAATGGGTGCAATCTGAGGCAAACAGATCATGAGTTCAAGGATAGCCTGGGCTATTATTGAGAAAGACACTATCTCAAAAAAAAAAAAAAAAAAAAAAAAAAAAAAAGCTGGGCCTGGTTGTGCAAGTTTATAATCCCAGCAATTCTGGGTTTGCAAGTTCGAGCCAAGCCTAGACAGCTTAGTGAGACTGTCTCAAAATAAAAATAAAAAACGGCGTGGGGATGTAGCTCAGTGTGAAGGCCCTAAGCTCACATCCAGTACTTGGGAAAAAAAGCTGAAAAGAAACAAAACACCTTGGTGATGCTAAAGTAATTTAATTGCAAGAGATTCAAAACTTAATCCTTTCTGATCTTTTCTATTTAGCATTGCCAGATTTAGCAAACAAAAAATAGAGACCACAAAGGCACATTTATACTAAAAGTTATTCATTGTCATCTGAAATTCACATTCTAGTAGAAACATTTCAGTTTTATTTGGAATAAGCCTCTTGGTGAAGGTTAGAAAAAGTTCCCCATTTTGGGAGGGTGAAGGAGGAAGACTGCAAGTTTTGGCCCAGCCCGGGAAACTTACTGAGATCCTGTATCATATAAACAATAAAACGGGGCTAGAGATATATCTCAGAGCAAGGGCCCTGTGTTCAACTCTTAGCACACACACACACACACACACACACACACACACACACACACACACACAAAGAGAAATTCCCAAATATTAGTTCAATTGCTTTAAATTTTCTAAAGGAATAGAATTCCAGAAACTAGCTCTAGAAATTTTAAGTGCTTGGCTTTAGTATTTATAAAATATGTAACAGCATAAAGGTCAGAAGAATTTGAAGGGGGAAGAGAATAAGAGCATAGAGTCAAGCCTTTAGTGTCACACTAGTGACCTCACGTTTTATCTAGCAGCTGACAAGGAATCGCAAAAAGATTTTGAGCAGAAAAATTATGATAAAACAGAAATTTCAGAAAGATTTAATGGGATCTAGATTTGCAGGGGAACAGATTGCAGCTAGAAAAATCACTTAAAAGATTTTGTAATAGTCGACACT
>PVKB01007410.1:0-35715 GCA_004027205.1 Ctenodactylus gundi | reverse complement strand
GTCTCACTCTATAGCTCAGGCTGGTCCTGAACTCACTATAGAGCCCAGGCTGGCCTTGGACTCATGGCAATCCTCCTGCCTCAGCCTCCTGAGTGCTGGAATTACAAGCGTGTGCCACCACGCCCAGCTTATGTGGTGCTGGGGAACCAAACTTGGGTACTTAAGTGCTCGTCTTAGCGCTTGCTAGGCAAGGGCTTTAACCGCTGAGCCATTCCTCCAGCCCCTCATCAGCATCTCTTGATTTAACATTTCTGCTCTAATAGATGGAATGGGCCAGATATGAGCTTCCTTCACTTTCTGCTTCTTCACTTACAAACTTATTGTCTGCCAGTGATCACCCTTATCTCCCTTTTCTAGTTTTGGCTGTTGGTCCCCTTCCTGTGCATTCTAGCCAGCTCTTAGGGGTCACTCTGTAACTCAGCCATCCAGCAGATGTGCTTTCTTGGTTATTGGCTGTCCTCCTCCACTTCTTTCCTTTCAATTGAGCACTCCTCCCACTCCTAAAATAATGCATGTTATTTCACAGCAGACACTCCTCGACACCACTCAGATCTCCCCGTCTCTGGTTTAGTTCTCAGCTCTTCCCCGGAGTCCTGATGCGTCTCCCTTGTGATCGGATCAGTACCTGTGAATTTCTTTGTCCTGCGTTCACTGCATTGCACGATTACAGCGATTTCCATGTGTCTGTCTCCCCAGCTAGAACAAGAAGTTTAAAATTAAATCTTGTTTATTTTCATATACCCAGACCAGTGTCTCACAGATTTATGGAAGCTCAGTATATTTTTGTAGACAGGAACTAATCAATCTGGTTGTTCACTAGAACTTCTCTTATATAAGTCATTTTTTCTACATGAAGTAAAAAAGCTAGAACAGAAATGGCTTTCCAGTAGACATCTCTTAGGTATGTTTAAGTTTAGCTCAATTTTCCTGTGTGTTTTTCTTTTCTCCCTTGTATTATTCAATATTCTATTAGGTTTTTTGTTGTTGTTGTTGTAGCTACATACTGAGTTGATCTAAGTGAGTCCTCAACTTTTCACTTCATTATAACTGAGAACTCAAAACTTGTGCTCTACTAATTTGTATTATTAGTGCATAACTTAATGACATTACTGCTTGCACTGAAGTTCAGTTGCTTGCATAAATGAAATCTACTTAAGAATAGCTACCTATGTAGAAAAAATCCACACCATATTTTATTGCTCTGGAATACTATGTTTAAAATTATTTAAATTACCATGCATAGGAGGCCAGCAGCACTATGGGAACATATTTAACTGTAAATAATAAATGACTATTTAGTAACAAACTACATCTACTTGAAAACATTAAAAAAACATTTCTAACTACTCCATCGTAAGTTCTTTTTTAAAAATAAACCTGATCTTAGGGTTTTATTTTCTCTTTTACATTTTGTCTGCCCAGAATATACTGTCTTCTTTTGGCAACAATATATATCTCCAATATCCATTAGGGAACCATTTTGGCGCAGAGACTAGAAAAGTGCGCAGCCCTGAAGAATCCATTGGCCCACAAGTCCCAACCACCAGTGATGGTGGTTTATTGGCATTTGCTACCAGGTCCCATTGTACTGAAGTCAAATCTGGTTCTGCCTGTGTGGCTAATCTCTCTCTAGGGCTTCTTTGATCGTTAGACTGCTCATATTCAAGGGACATAATTGTCAAAGCAGACTTCTTCCTATTGACTGGGTTGAGCTGACAATCCTTCTTATTTTTGTGTTTCCCTTTCCTCTGTTGTTTTTAAATAGAAAGACTAAATAAATCATTTTGAATTGTACAGTGATTGCAGCAGAAGGGGGGAGAACACACTATGATGGCCTCATTTCTCATCTACCTTGTTTGTGGTAAACATTCATAGCAACCAAATACATGAGGCTTTTGTGGGATATTCCAGATCTAAACCACAATACTGGGGCAGAAGTTTTTATCTTTTCTGGCCACATGTCTGTAATATAATCTACCACATGCCTGGCCACCACCACATGCCTGTAGTCCATCCCTCCTGACCGGCTCCACTTCTTAATAGCACATGGAATCTATAGGCATTCCATAACATGCCAATACATGAGGCTTTTGGGGATGTTCCAGATCCAAACTCGAATGGTGACTATAAAAAAGCAGATGGTTTTGCCTTTGCACTATGTTACCCTTGTTTTTAATGACATCACTGCCACTTTCATTTAGAGAATTGTCTTGTCTGATTTCTCCTTTTCTTCTCATTTTTCTATTTTTTTATTATTTACATATCACATTTCTTTCCTTTTTCAACACTCTCAACTTCCCCACACCCCTTCTCCTTCTCCACAAAGTCTGTCTTCTTACTTCCATATCTCATCTATCTATCTATCTATCTATCTATCTATCTATCTATCTATCACCTATTTTTGAAACAGGGTCTTGTAGTCCAGGCTGGCCCTTGAACTCACAGCAATCCTCCTGCCTCAGCTTCCTGAGTTCTAGGATTACAGGCATGCGCCACCACACTTGGCTTATGTGGTGCTGGGAAACCAAACTGAACACCATGCGCTAGCTAGGCAAGCTCTCTAATGTCAGTGCTATCCCTGCAGCTCCTCCTTCACATTTTTTTATGGTCTAGTTTTCTTCTATTAGAACAACTCTGCAATAGTTAACCTTCTGTGTCTGATTCATCTTGCTAAGCATAATGGTCTCAAGTGCATCTATTTTCCTACAAGTGACTCAAATTTCTCTTTATGTTAGAGTAGTACCCCACTGTGTGTGTGTGTGTGTGTGTGTGTGTGTGTGTGTGTGTGTGTGTGTGCTTTATCTTTGTTATTCATTCTTCTGTCACTGGACATACTGTCTTGCCAGATTCTTTAACCTGGCCACCTGGCCCTTGGTCCTGTGGATGGAGATGTGAACAACCTGGGCTATTGGGTATTGTGTCTCCCAACCATATATGATGACTTAGTGATGAACAAATGACCAAAGCTGATCCTTAGGTCATCAGTATCATTTCTCATATTTTGCTGTAACTACAGCAAAAGGATAGACCTTCCCCACCCTGTTAGATTGCTAAGCTGACATCACTTCAAAGGTGCTTCAGTCCATGTTTGTCACCCCTTAGGGCAGCCATCAAAAATGAAGTCCCACAGAAGAAAGCAGAGTGAGGGGCACAGGGAGAACACTTAGAGGCAACCCAGTACAATGGGTTGACCAAAATCTTTCATAAATTGATAGGCTGAGTTTTAATTCTGTCATTATTGATAAACTGAGATTTGACTACAAATATTTTAAACTCAACCTCAGTTTTCAAATATGACAATCACTATATGAGTTGTTGGTAAAAAAAGACAAATGTAAAAGACCATAACAATTCAGCTGAATGAGGGCTGAAGAATAGCCACTGCTTCTAGATTTTATGGCCAATATCAAATTAATTTTATTTGTATCTGTTGTAAAAAGTGGAAATCTTAGTCTAATAGTTTGCTTTAAGAGTATAGTGTGACTTAGGGGGCCTGGGGTAGTACCTCAGTGGTTAGAGTGCTCGCCTAGCAAGTACAAAGTGCTGGGTTCAACTCCCCAGAATCACAGAAACCAGGAGGGGTGACACATGCCTGTGATCCCAGCACTTGGGATGCTGAGGCAGGAAGACTGCTGTATGTTAGAAGCCAGTGTGGGCTACATAGTGAGGTCAGGATCAGCTTGGACTACAGAGTAAGACCTTGCTTCAAAAAAAAATGTATAGTGTGACTTAGATATTATAGTATTGTTTATCCTTAGTGGGCCAAATATCCTTTCAGCCATTACCTAAAGAGACAAAAATGATCAAGTTATATACACGTGCAATTCCATTTCCTCACTGGTGCCTGTTATAAAAGAAGCAAATTGTAGAAAGGAGAGAAAAGGGAGAGAGATAAAGGGATTACAAGGGATCAGAATGTTAAACGCATGTGCCAATTCCACAAAATGAACACTACTACTCTGTATCGCAAACATACATGAATAAAAATAAGTTGAGCAAAAGGCATACACTCACTTTCCTCTTAGAGGCCTGCCTGCGTGAAGACAAAACTTGACGATGGTTCCACACAGGCTGTTTTGCCAACATCACTTCACTCTAAGGAAACCAAACGCAAGTTCCATGAAGGACTGAGAGGTGGTAGAGAGACTCTGAAAACGAGCCTTGGAAGGTTTCAACGTTCTAAAATAGGACCCTGAAACTTCCCCAGGGCTCAAAACAATGGTGCACCTTCCCTACCTTTAAACATTCGTTACTTTTCACTGTGTCAGAATAGGCCGAAACCAGTAAAAAGTAGACTTTCTTGCCTTTGAAGTTCTTCTTTAGCTAAAACAATACCTGAGTTGCTAAAACACAGTTTTGCTAGCAATAGTAACTAATAACTTCCCTCAAGAAAAAAAAATTTTTTTTTTAAAGGGCAAAGGTAGATACCACACTTCGGGATTTATCTCAGCATCTCCTTGCTTCCCTTTTTTTCTGCTTCTTGCCCTTCAATGCCTGGGAATTTCCAGGTGGTCAGCCAGTGCCCCAAGTCACCCAGGGACCAGGACACTTTAACCTAACTTTTCCTCCCACGGGCTTCTCACAGAGTCTAATGAAGTACAAGTGGGGAGTGTCGTAGCAGCTGTGTGGTTAGGTTTTGAATGATGCCATTTTGGAATTAGCTCCCTCAACACAGGTGCCAACACTCTCTTCCCAAGGCAAGCACTGCCGATACTATTGACTGTACCCACCAAATATTTAGAAACACACAAGGCAAGAAAGGGGAACATGTAACAAACGGGGGCCCGCTTGCAGGAGAATGCTAAGTGCAGTGCCTTGCAAGCTTGACTTTATAATGGCATAGGTAGTTATTAAAGAGGGAGATTCTCAGACTCTAGCCAGAGTCCCATTTAACAGGCCTGGCCTAAAAAATCTTAATTTCATCAAGTTCCTTAGGTAATTCTGATAGAGATGGTTCAGGTTCAAAGATTATCAAATGAGAAGCAGACTCGTTACTGCGTTCTCCAGTCCCCAGCATCCTCAACAGGAAATGGAGTTGCATTACTTATTACTGTGTCCCACAGTCCTCCAGTTTCGTTGGAATCTAAAACCTGCTCAACTGATAGCTTCTGAATTCATGTGCGCCTTTTTAAGTTCTTAAAAAGAATATATACATAACCTTCAACAATTAGGCCCAGGAGAAAATAAATGATGTGCAACTTCTGGGGAAATTCCCACCAAAACCAAATATTCTCAAATAATGAGAGTTTTGGCAACAAAATATAGACTGGCTTGACTTCAATCCAATGTGTTATATTCTGACAACCAAGACACATATTAATGAAGTTACACAGGGAAGTCTCCTGAGCAAAAATGCCAAAAATAAATTCAGACACACTTGGAGGTTCTGTAGGCCAGCAGGGTACACCTGGGGTTTTAGAGCCACCCAGCCAACTCCCACGTGGTGTTCATAGTTTATTTGCAATGCGTTCTCCACTGGAGGTTTTTGTTCACCTGGGGATGGGTTAGGTGCCCTTTTCTGCATTTCGTCCAAGTCTGAGCCACCTTAGGAATACTTTCAGCCACTTTCCTCTCTGGGAAAAGGTGGGGGCCTCTGAACCAGGGCCTTCAGTCTGAGATACTCCGTTGTTCTGAGACAAGTCCTAAGTTACCCAGGCTGGGCTAGAGCTTCCTCAACCTCCCGGAGTTCTGGGATAGAGGCCCGTATCACCAGGCCCACTGAGGCGGACTTACTACATCAGCCACTCAGCTCAGTTTTTACCATTCCACAGAACAATGCTTCAGGGTCCTTGAAAATGTGATCAGCGGCTTTTCACAGTGTGAGCTTCTCTTCCATATTTTACATTTCAACTTAAACGTCACCTCTACAGAGCCTTTTAACATGCTACCTAAATACGATTTCCATGCTCAACTGCCTGAGTCTCTCCCCACCTGTCTGTCTCCTAACACCCATCACGATTTAGACTTGTATGGTCTTATTTTCCATTCAGGCCCTTTTCTGCTCTCCCGTTACAATATAAACCATCTGCTTTCTTACTTACGAATATCCTGTAGTGACCTGCACAGGACCTCCTCTCAGGATGACTGTGTTTGCCTGCTCACTGCTGTGTTCTTAGCCCCTTACACCAGGGCGTGTAAGACATGTTTACTGAATGAATGAACAAGCCAGGAATTCCTCAAGCAACATGTAGTATATGTATGTGACCAAAAAACAAAGGCTCTCTTCCTTTGACCCTGTATGTTCAGATCCCTGTTATTCAACACTTACCTTACTGCAAGTATCTCTTTGGTCAGTTCCATTTTGGGAAGAAGAGAGACCAAACATAATAAAACCACTCACAATTAAATAACTCAGAAAAACTCACCTGCTGTTATTAGATCTGGAATATGAAGAACCATGAGGCCTGGATATAGCCCAGTACCAGCCCCTCTTGTGCCAAGGTGCGCTCCGGAGGACTTCCAGTTTGCCTGTTTTATGTTCCTACATCATAAATAGGCAATATTTGTAATTATGAGGGGAAGACTAAAAGGTGAAAGATGTATACTATCTGAAGAGAAACCAGAGTGAGGGGAAGATTAAAATCTAGAAAGAAACTAAATGGTTTTTTATGTATTTTTTTTTTCCTGTAACAGCCCACAATGATCTTTACAGAATGGTCTCTGACCAATATTGCTTAGTTCGGGAAAGCTAATAATATTAAAATAGAACAAAAATAAAGACAACTTTTCAGACATAGGTGAAATTTTATTTATTTATAAAATGTCACTTAATTATAAAGTTCAAAATAAATCAGTTAAAAGGGGCAGTGAATACATTTTTTCTTTCCCCATTTCATTGATATGTATAAGTGCAATACATAAAGTTTACATTGATGTTGAGTATTTTGTGCACATACATATCGTGGCAAAGTTACAAATCCTTCCCTTCTCTCTTTTCAACCCTCCCTCCCTCCCCAACACCTCCAGTTCCCATTATCCCCCACATTAAGTTCTATGAAATAATTGTGATCTGGGTTTCTCAGAGAAACTATTCAGTATTTCACCATCTGCTTCTGACTCACTTCACTAAGCATGATGTTATCAAGTTGCTTCCATTTACCTACAAAAGCCTCCAACCTGACTTTACAGACAGGTATTCCATTGTGTATAAATACCACAATTTATGTATCCACTGGTCTGTTGATGGGTATTTTGATGTCTTCCACATTTTAGCTACTGTAAGTTGTGCTGCTATGAACGTGGCTATACATTTTTCTGTTATATGTTGTTTTTAACTCTTCTGGAAATATTCTCAGAAAAGGTATGGCTGGATTAAAGGGGATATTTATTTCCAGTCAGTAATACAGTGGTGTAGTACGCTGACTGATTTACGTATGTTGAATCAGCCTTGCGTTCCTGGAATGAAGCCCATTTTATCATGCTGTATGATCTTTCTGATTATTTGTTGGATTCTATTTGCCAGAATCTTAATAAGAATTTCTGCATCTATATTCATCAAGGATACTGATCTATAATTTTCCTTCCTGGTTAAGTATTTGTCTGCTTTTGGGACTAAGGTGATGCTAGCCTCCAGAAATGAGTTTGGTAGTATTCCTTCTCTTTCAACTTCATGGAACAGTTTCAGAAGGTTTGGAGTTAATTCTTCCCTGAAATGCTGAAAAAATTCTGCTGTGAATCCATCTGGTCCTGGGCTTTAATTTGTAGGTAGAGCTTTTATTACTGCTTCAATTTCTGTGTGTGTAATGAGGTTGTTCAAGATTTTTATGTCTTCTTCATTCAATTTTGGTATTTTGTATATGTCTAGGAAGTCATCTATTTCTTCCCAATTCCCTAAATTGTTTGAATATAGATGTTCAAAATAATTTCTCATACTATTCTGAATTTCTGCAAAATAATTTCTCATAATATTCTGAACTTCACCCTTTTCATTTCTAAGTGCATTAATCTGTGCTTTTTCTTTCCTTCTTTTGGTGAGTTTAGCTAGAGGTTTGTCAGCTCTTTGTCAACCTTTTTATTGTCTTTTTAATTTCAGTATCATTAATTTCAGATCTGATCTTAATAATGTCTTTTGTTCTATTGCTTTTTGGCTTGTTTCTCTAGGGCCTTAAGGAGCATCATTAACATGTTTGTGACTGTTCTGGTTTTTGATGTGTGCATTTACATCTATGAATTTCCCTCTGCCTTCATTGTGTCCCATAGATTCTGATATGATGTACTTCCTTCATCCTCAGTGAACTCTACGACGTTTTTGATTTCTTCTGTGATCCATTGTTTGGTCAGTAGTAAGTTGTTTAGTCTCCATGTATTTGTGTATTTTCTTCTACTTTTGCTGTTAGGTTCCAGTTTTATTCCACTATGATTTTAAAGTATACATGGATTTCTATTCCTTTGTATTTATTTAAGCATGACTTATGACCTATAATATGGTTTATTTTAGAAAATGATCCATGTGCTGCCGAGAAGAATGTGTATTCTGTTGATGGTGGGTGGAAACCTGTGTAAATATCTGTTAGGACCAAGTTTTCTATAGTGTCATTTACCTGTTGTATTTCTTCGTGGATTTTCTGATTGATCTATCTATCTGTGATAGTGGAGTATCAAAGTCCCCTACTATAGTTGTATTGGAGACTCTATGCCCTTTCAGATCTATTAATTTTTGGTTTACATAATTGGGTGCTCCCGAGTTGAGAGCATATACATTGATAATTGTGAATTCTTCTTGTGCTATTGTTCCCTTAACTAGTATATAGTGATCATCTTTGTCTCTCTTAATCTGTTTTGTTTTGAAATGTGATGAGACTGAGACTAATATAGCTACCCCTGCTTGTTTCCTGGGCCCTGTTGCATGAAATATTGAATTTCATCCTTTTATTTTCATCTACGAGTTTCCTTGTGGGTGAAGTGTATCTCTTGTAAGCAGCAAACTGTGGGTTTCTGTTTCTTGATCCAGTCAACCAGTCTGTCTTTTAGTAGGTGAGTTGAGGCCATTCCTGTTCAGAGTAACTATCAAGGAATATTTGGTAGGTCCTGCCATCATTACAGTTCTTCAGCATCATTTACTAGACTTGCCTTCTTCTCAGCTCATTCTCCTGTATCTGTTGTCTTTTTCTCTGGGGTCTTTGGTGTTGTTGGCCTCCCTTTCACTTTCTAAGTTTCCTTTATGTATTCTTTGCAGTGCTGGCGTAGTGGCTGCAAATTTCTTTAAGCTTTCTATATCATGGAAAGTTTTAATTTCTCCCTCTAATTTAGAAGATAATTTTGCTGGATATAGCAATTCGGGTTAGCATTTTTGTTCTCTTACTGCTTGGATAATATTACTCCGTGATCCCCTGGTTTTTAGAGTCTGGGTTAAGAAATATGCATTTACCCTGATGGGCTTAACTTTTTAAGTAATCCTCTGTTTTTCTCCTACAGCTTTTAATATTCTGTGTTGAGTCTCTAGTATTTTAATTACGATGTGCTGTGAGAAGGTTCTGTTCTGACCAAAATTGTTTGGTGTTCTATATGCCTGCAGTAGTTCAATGTTCATTTTTTTCCCTTTGATTTGCAAAATTTTTTTTCCATAATTTCATTGAACATGGCCTTTAAGGCTTTTGTTTTTCCCTCAGTACTCTCCTGCCCTCCCATAATTCTGAGGTTCTCTTTGAGTCATCATCAGCTGTTGTAACCATTCTCTCTCTTCCTTTTTTGCTTTGTGTTCTTTATGGCCTATATGTTCCAGCTCGACCATTTTATCTTCTAGGTCTGATATTCTATTCTCAAAATGTTCAAACTAGTTACTTATTTTTTCCCGTGTTTTTTTTTTTTCACATCTTGAAGGTCTGCTTTCAATATTTTTATATCTGTGCTGTATTCTTCTCTAATTTCTTGTATTGCCTTCATTATCTTCTGGTTTATATCTTCGTTTTTCTCTAATTTCTTATCAGTGTTTCCTGATAGCATTGCTATGTCCCAGCATAGCTATTGCATTTCCTGTTTCAATTCTAAGTAATTCTTGAACCAGAAATTATCATCCTTTTTACCATTTTCGTCTTTGGATTATGCTACTTCAAGATCCCTTGTATCATTTTCTGGGGTGTCAGGTCTTTCTGTAGGAGATTTATTACGACGTTTCCTCATGGTTCTGTTACAGTGAGTTGAAGCTCTGGTATTATTGATGGGCTTGTTTCTTTTTCTGAGATTCTGAAATTAGACTCTTTCTGTTTTAAGTGTTACTTGGCTGTCTCTGGTATGCAGGAGGGATGCGGTTTGTAAACTCCCAGGTTAGTGAATACATTTTTAATCTTTTATATACTATGGTCAGAATTACACAAGCTCTTGCTTGGTTGCTTGCTTGCTTTCTCTCTCCTTCATGCTGGGAATTGAGCCCTGATCTCACACAAGCTAACTATGTGCTACTTCTTTCGTTATATTTCTTACTACTTCACTTCATGTTAATGCCCCTTCTTAGGTATAACTTAATTTTTTAAAAAAGTATACTATCATTATCATGAAAAAGGTGACAAAAAATGGTAAGGGCCTCTGGTAACTAGGTTAAAAACAAACTCCCACAATCTTACATTTCAGAACTACATTTACATTATCCACATTACCTAAGAAACAGAAAGTACTAACTAGGGATCAAATAATTTATATAATAACTGGCAATCAGTTCTACAGCATGTAAGAGTTAGTACCATGCATATCTCAGTATCACCTCCAAAAAATCAAATTCAAAGAATCATTAAATGTTAAAGTGATAAATGTGAAGCGTTGCTACATCTAAACAAAATTTAAAAATTCTAGTAAGGCCAAAGATCCCTCCGTCTCTATAATCTGCTTTGCCTTATTAGGTTGTTGAACTTCCAATTCTTCTGCCCTAGGCTTCCAGACAGCTGACATTACAGATATGCACCCCCATGTCCAGCTTAACACAAAGTTTTATGATAAGTATACCTACCATCTTGTATCTTTCGTTCCTTGACATCCCTCTCTCACCTGCTAAAACCAATAACCCCATGATTTACTTACCAAGAATGT
The DNA here is from genome assembly GCA_004027205.1 of Ctenodactylus gundi. Taxonomy (NCBI): domain Eukaryota; kingdom Metazoa; phylum Chordata; class Mammalia; order Rodentia; family Ctenodactylidae; genus Ctenodactylus; species Ctenodactylus gundi. The sequence goes on along the minus strand of PVKB01007410.1, from coordinate 24,696 downwards.
GGTTACTGTGTATTTAAATCCATTTGATACAGTGAACTTAAGTGTCCTACCTTCAATAGCAAAGAACATTAAAGTATTAGCCCCTGAATTTAGTGTTGCTCTTTTCTTCTTTGCTCTGAACTTTCAAAAGTGTTCAGTCCTATAAAATTTGGCACGGAGGAAATATAGGAAATTAAAAAGGTTTTATTAGAAAATATCAACAGCTAGACAGGAGACTTGAGTCAAGTTGGCCTCTGTAGCTTTGGAGTAGGGCAGGGGTGGGATACGGAACATCTTTCCATTCTTTGCATAGAACTACTTATGTTCTCGTATTGTCAAGGTGGTTGTTTTTGGAATAACTTCTCCATAAGGGTAAAAAACTTTGGAAATAGCCTTATATTTTGTTTAAAATGTTCTCTAGGTGGCAAGAAAAACCATTAGCTCTAGGGCTCCAGTGAGGTAATAACTCTTGAACTAAGAGGCAGAAAGGAGAGGCTTTTCTGTGGCTACGGTCAAGGAAGGTAACCTTTTGCTAAAGGTGAAGGGATAGACAGTAAACACATAATATAGAACTGTCTCTAATACCTTAAGACGAGGAAAGCAAAGCAAAATTAAATACCCAATGATATTTTCCCTTTAAAAATATCAAATTTTGCAAAGTATATGTTAGAAATTTACATAACAAACCAGAAAACATTTTTCCTTTCATTGAAAAAACTCACACAAATTAATGAAATAGATACTCTTGTACAAAGTTTTATGTTCAGAAAGTATTACCCACTCACTAAAAATATGTATAGTCAAAAGGCAGTTCTGTCCAAAATCACTGAGACAAGATGCTCTCTTGATGTGCTCAGGAGTTTAGTCTACCTTTCCAACAGCAACCCCCCTTCGGTGGGCTGCCGTTAAACTAAAGTCATGAAAATCACTGCTACTATTAAAAGAACATTTTGCTCAAATTCCATAAACTTTACATGAATCAGAATACTCTTCCCTTGAAATTCTCTGCTTCATCAAAAACTAGAACACAGAAAAAGCAGTACAACTGAGATTAATCTGCAAGCAAATATAATTTATAGAATTTCCATTTGGTTGTATTTTGAGAAATATTTTTTACCATCTTGAGAGGGAGGGTTTAAATATTACAAACTCATAATACTCTCTTCATGGTGCTATGGTCGATTTTCCATTCCATTTCTGTATTCATTGATTATTTATAAAAGGCTATCCATGATTGATAAAAAAATCTGATTCCAAGAAATTAGCTACAAACTGTTAAGTATATAAACAGGTAAGATAAGATCATCTTAAAGCAAACTTCTAAGATTCAGAGAGCTTTGGTGAGATCCTGAGGATAGTCTTAAAAACAGTCTTTAGATTAATACTGGTTAATGATGCATCTTGCCCCGTGTCTTTCCTAAAAATATTTATTATTAAAGTTGGAAAAACTGAAAAAGCTTTTCCTTATATGAGATAATTCAGAAAGATCACTTGTGACTTCAGAACAAAATAAAACCACTAAAAGCCCTAAGTACCTATACAAGCAAATTGAAAACATGAATGAAATTCCCTAAGTCTTATTATCAAGTATGTGTTCCCTAACTCAGGGAAAAATGAACACATTTCAAATTCAGACGTACTGGACAGGCCTGATACACTCCAGGGCATGTTAAGTATATCTGACAAAAAGATACAGGCTGTGGCAGGGTTTCAGTGGAAAGTCCTAACCAGGTTTTAGAAAGAACTTGCGAGATATAAAAAACAAAACAAAACAAAACAAAACAAACAAAAAAAAAAACCTGGGTAACTGGGGGTGGGGAATGGAATCTTAGAATCATTACATAAAGAAAAGCTTAAGCTTCCTCAGAAGTCAAAGAATACTATATATACCATTGTACACAAGGAATGCTGATTTTATGTTTCCACCTGATGTGAAGGGACATACAGAATAAGTTAAATTTGTACATTTTCTAAAGATTGTTCTCTAATATTAGAAGCCCAGAACAAAAGCCTGGAAGTAGACAGATAAGACAGCATTCTTCAGCTTTTCCTACCTGTACAGGGAAATTCCCCTGAGGTAAGAACAAGAGAACTAACCACATGGAAAAGCATTTCTATCGTTGACTACATTTTCCTTCAAAGTCACACTTGAATACTGATATAGGTTCATACAACTAAATACCACGAAGATAGAAGCAACCTCAGCTCTGCATTAATTCTTTAATCACAGTTATAAACTCTACTCAGATTGGCTATGGATGAGTGGTGTAATAATTTGAAAGAAATTTAACAGGATCTTCCACAGAGATGACCATTTTCTAATTTTGGTCTTGTTCAACAAAAATATTACCAGCACACTTCCTTCATTCCTTAATTAACCATGCACTTTTACTCATGCCTCAAACCATATTTGGATTTGCTATTTTCCTTAAATGAAACTTTTATTTTTATTAAGTTTTTTTTTTTTTTTTTGAGACAGGGTTTTGCTCTGTAGCCCAGGCTGATCCTGAACTCACTATGGAGCCCAGGCTGGCCTTGGATTAATGGCAATCCTCCTGTCTCAGGCCCGCAGGTGCTGGGATTACAGGTGTGCACCACCATGCCAGGCTTATGTGGTGCTGGGGAACCCAACTCGGGTACTTAGCACTTGATGTACCGCTTGCAAGGCAAGCGTTTTAACTACTGAGCTATTCCTCTAGTCCCTATTTTAACATTTTTAATAGTAATGGTCTTTGAGGTTTTTAGGAGGCAAGGCTAATTCTCCAGTCAACCATTTTTTTTTATCCCATAAGGCTGTTTTTTCAACAACCATTGCTTACTTATAATAAAAGTAGACTTATGATCTATTTTATTATAAAAGAAAATAATACATAATTATTATAGACAACACAGCATTCAGAAAGGTTCAAATTGATTGGGTATGAAAATACACCTTACTAAAAAATACTTACTTATAAAAACATATTGCCTTTGCCATGTGAAAATCTGCTGTTTAGTTCTCTAGATTTCTTTATTAGAGTTTTTTTCTGAGCTTCATCAAACCGATTAACCTTGAGGTCCTTATCACGGTCAAATGGTATTCTCTCCTGAGGCTTATTTTTATCTTCAGCAGCCTTACTCTTTAATTTTTTGTGATGAATGTCCATAAGAGATTCTGATCTTTTTGATTCCTGAAAAGAGTAGTAGAGCAGAAATAGGAAGCTTAGCTTACACAGATTATTGACCGAATATGATCATGAAGCAGAAAATTAGACAACAGTGCACAGTAAGAAGGGCTATTTATAAACACCACCAGGTTTTTCCAAATCCATGACAGCATTTATGAAGAAAATACATATCAGAGGCAAATTCAACTCAACCAAGTTGAAAATATCCATTAACTAAAGGTAACTATTATCTGTTAAATGTGCATTAAAAACCAAGTAAGATAGAGAAAAAAATAAAGATTCAAATAATCATAATAGAAAGCACTGTGGTTATTCAAAGCATCTCATGATGGTGCCTTCCTCCTTAATGTTTTTGAAAAGACTACACAGTATTCTTTAGGAGATCAAAATCTCCTGGGCATCTAAAAAAGAAACCTGAAGAACTGGTATGAACGAAAGTTCCTTTAATCAAGTAACTGTAAACCCACAAGGGCTCTGTGTGTCTGTGTCTTGAACATATTGCTTGTAAGAGTGTAGTGTCCATTAGATATTGGGATTTTGGCTTTTGTTAGAATATCTGAATTCAGATATATTAAAAAGTGTGCAGGGGAAGGACAATTTTTGCTTAACAACAACTTCTCTTCAAGGACCTGTCTATGTCAAAGGATATACTTGAGAATAAAGATGCAAGATCAGTGAACACAATATAGGACAACGATCAGAAATGCTGGCAGATTTGTCTTTTTTTTTTTTTTTTGAAACAGGGTCTCACTCTAGTTCAGGCAGGTCCTGAACTCATTATGTAGCTCAGACTGGCCTTAAAGTCACAGTAGTCCTCCTGCCTCAGCCTCCCGAGTGCTGGTATTACAGGCATATGCAACCATCCCTCGCAGCACTGTCTTTCATATAAAACACAAATTCATGGGTTAGCAGAACTCCTGTTTTCTGATCAAGTGCTACCTATCTTTAGTAATTAAATATGACGTAGGTAAAATACAAATTGAAATACACTATATATGGAAGAATTTTACATAAATACATATATATAACAGGAGTTGAATATTTTTCAGAATTTACATATAGAAAATATCTGAGGAAAAGAGTCACATAAAGGAAATACAAAGAAGAAAAATGAAAAAGGAGATGAGAACTGAAAGAAAAATAACAAGAGATTAGAAACTTTATTTTCTTACATTGTATGAGGATACCTGTTCGGCCAACTTCTTATCTCTTTCGGACAATATATATTCCTCATCCTTCTTATTGAATGACTTTCTTGCTTCTTGTGTTTCCTGAAGAATGAACACAGATAACACACTACTGGGCAATGTAATTATTATTATTGTGGTACTGGGGATCAAGACCAGGGTCTTCACACTGAGATATGCCCCAAGCCCATTTTTATTTTTGAGAGTGTCATAAAGTCACCAAATTGCCTAGGGTGGGCTTAAACTCCTGCCTCAGCCTCCCAGAAAGCTAGGATTAAAGGCCTGTGCCACCAGGCCAGGGTTGAACCATGTAATTATGATAAAACATTTTTTACTTAGATAAGTAAAAGAGACTAAACTAAACTAGGCTTCCTAAATTTCTTCCACTCAAAAGTACTGATATTCTTGATAAGGGATCAATTGGAGTTATAGCCTGTGATTTTTCTCAAAAAAAGAAAGCAAAACATTACCCAGGAATGTTTTGAAGGAACATGAAGGAATGGTACAGCAGTTAAGAGTACTTGCCTAGCAGGCATAAGGTCCTGAGTTCGATACCCCAGCCCCTCAAACTAGCTGGGCTGCCCGTCTATAATCTCAGTACTTGGGAGGCTGAGACAAGAGGACTGCTGTGAGTTTAGGGCCAGCCTAGGTTACATAGTGAGTTCAGGACCAACCTGGACTACAGAGGGGGAGATCGTGTCTCAGAAAAAACAAAACAAAACAAACAAAAAAACAATCAACCAAACAAAAAAAATATCCTTACTCAATCACTTAACTGCAGGCATTTGTTTATTTACCCAACTCAGGATTCTGAATTTTGACTAATACTGATAAAGTAGGAGTGAAAACTTTTAATTAAAAACAAATTCTCCATTATCTGTTATAAAAAGAAATGAAAGGTATATGTATTGAAAAAAAAAAACTGTCTTTGCCAAGGTGTGATGGCACACACTTGTATTCAGAGCACTTGGGAAGGCTGAGACAGGAAGACTCCAAGTTTGAGCCAGTTTTTGGGCAATTTAACAACTCAGTAAGCCTCTGTCTCAAAAAATTATAAAAAGGACAGGAGATGAAGTTTAGTGCAAGTGCTGGGTTCTATTCCCAGTACCAATACCAAAAAAGCACAAACACAATTGACTTTATTCACAGATGATATGGTCGTCTATATAGAAAACCCTAAATAAGCTATTTTGGAACTAATATTTAAAGCTGTACAACGAAGGTCAGCATGAATATACCAGCAATGGACAACCGGAATTGGACATAAAAACAACTCTATTTACAATAGCGCATATACAAAAATTAAATACCTAAATCAACTTTCGATAAATTGTAATTAGAATAAACGTTACAATGATATTCTATACAGCCTGTGCTCAACAAGGAATGAGGAAGGCCCACATAAAAATGGCTGAAAACCTGTGTTTTCAAGGCATATTTTTATGTTGTTACTCACTTAGGAAAACCAAGGAGTCTCTCATAACAAGTTTTATTTATAATGGACTAAAACAACATGCTTTTCATTAAGCATGTTAAAAACATTAAAACAGTTCATTTCTTATTTTATCATAAAAATTTCCTCACAGTTTAAGCCCAGCCTGAGCACCTTAGCATCTTAGTGAAACCCCTTCTCAAACAGACACAAGTTGGGTATGCAGTTGAGAACAAAGGCCCTGTGTTCAATTCACAGTTTTCCCCTAACCTGTCCAAAAATATTTCCTCAGAAATTTGATGTTTTTGCTTATAAATATTAAGAGACAAATGATATTAACATGGAGATTAAAATCTGTACCTTTAATATTAGATATTAGATCTCTTTAAGACTGGGGAAATAAGAACACAGAACTCATTCAACTAACTTACACATAACTTTTCATTTCTTTCTAATGAGAAATCTTATTTGCTTTTGGCCATACTGGCTAAGGGAGTACAAGAGGTATGAGAGATGTTAGGCTGGGAAATGAAATATAAAAAGTAAGATGAAGTAAATGGAGAAAGTCTTAATGAAATCTGGCTAAGATCTGTTACAAAAATTAGTTACGAAATTCATACAGGAGCAAAGACACCAGAAAATGATGACACTATATAGTTTTTGACATCAGTTGGTGGTATTATACACTGTGATACAGGGTTACATAAAATTCAAGATTTAAAAAAAAGAAGACGTATCAATAATCCTCTTATGAGCCCACTGTTAACACTGAGCAAAATATTTCAGCACTGAAAACAATAGCGAGTCTAAAGAAGTCAACTATATGGATTAAAATCACTTAAGCTCAAACCGTACGGCCTGGCTTCCACTGTGCCTTTTTCCTACGGTATTATCCTGAGGATGACTGCCTGCACACATAGCCGGAGGCTACTCCCATGCATTTGCCTACGGCGAGAAGCAGAACAATAACTACAACAACAAATTCCACAAATCAGCCTGGGAAAAATAAAAAGCACAGGTAAACAAGAGAGTTATCTTTTTGGAGAAAATCTTAAGCTTAATTACAAAAACTGGAATATATCATTGCTATAAAAAACTAGCTGAGAAAGGACAGTTGCTCTACGATGAGTCTTTCAATGTTTGTGTCTCACGGACATGCCACACTTCGTTGTTTCTTCTGCCCTCATGTGTTGTTTACCTCACCTGTGTATTACCATTCTAAGATGTTTTTCAATCTTTGGGACCAAAGAGAAGTTATGATGCTGTCAAATATGTACAGAGGATGCTAAAACATGGAGACATCAACATCCTATTCATATTTTAAGAATACTACTCTATCTCACATCCAGCTCTCCATCAAAGGAAAGCTCCTTTCTTAAGAAGCAATTTCATCTTTTTATCACATGTAACAAATGAAATGCCTGGAAAATAAAAATTCAATTAACAGTTACAGAAGAAAAATTAAAATCCTGAGAACTCTAGGTACTGATGAACAAAACAGATTTGGCAGGATATATCAAATGCGTGACTGTTTAGGTCAGAACTAATGAAACTATAGTCCTAAGGTAACTAAGATAACCACACTTAAGCATTTAAGATATATGTGGCACATCATACAGGCATTAAAACTTTTAAATGGAGTAAATTTAAGGAGTCGTGCTGGGGACACTAGTTCAATTTCTAATAAAACTGGAATATTTCAACAAAAACATTCAAGAGAAAATTTTAAAAATGATACATTTATGCATATAGATTTTTTTGGTAATTTACCTAATGTATTAATGAAGGTACTTCTTTCCTATTCTGATACTATCATGAAGGTTAGTGCACCTGAGCACAGTCACTTTGAGAGAGATTTTTTAATTCTTTCATCTAATTTACTAGGTAAATCTGCAAATTTTTTCCAAAATATTTTATAATGTATAGTTTCATGCAAGTAGTATGGTATCACACAAAATTAGAAAATTTGGAGTTAGAAACAACTAAAATAGATTTTTACTCATCACTTACTAGTTCTGTGATCTCTACAATGTTGACCTCATAGAAGTTAGTTTCTCCATTTATAAAATGAGATCTATAAACTCATGTCTTACAGAGTTCTCTTGACATTTAAAAGAGGTTGGTCACTTATTGGAAAATAACAGGCAAACAGCATGACTTTCTTTCCTCATAACTTTCACAGCATAAAAAAAATCTGCTATTTTTTTCCCCTTGGAAACACAATTTCAAAAATAATTTTGCTCAAATAATTTTGCTTATTTGTTCAACATGCAACATGGACAAAAATGTATGAGCAAACAAATACCTTAGCTTTCCTTTCCCTGTCAGCTGGAGTATCTGTCCAGACTGATCTATCTCCAGATTTATCATCAGCTTTTCTCTTAAAGGTCCTTGGACCAAGACCAAAGTCTTTCATTTCTGGAGGAAGCTCAGTCATCCATGATTCTCTTGTAATTGGTTTAGATGAATCCTATAAGATAAATAAAAAAATTAAAAACAGTATGGAAAAAGTGTATATATATATATATATATGCACACTATCAGCTGGGTTTTCTAATTTACTTAACAGACTTAAGAGAAAGGACTGATATTTTTGTTACTAATAAATGCCATTTATGTTACAAAAACTTTTGCCTGACTTGTTATTCTTTCTACTATCTTTTGTTATATAGAGTACATTTAGTAGACAGATACGTCCATCTCTTCCTTTACAGTTTCTGGACTGTTAAGCTCCTTAGTGTATGTATACGTGTGCGTGCACATGCACAAATTTGAAAGCATGTGTCTCTAAAACTTAGAAAAGACATTAAAATATAAATATATCTCTTCAAAGGTGTATATAAATTTTAATGTTTATTTCTAAAATTTACATTTTGTAATTTATTTGTCTTGAAATGTCTTTAAAACTTACATCATCTGCTTTGGTTAGCTTTTCTTTCATCCTCTGGGCCCTTTTTTCAAACTCCGTTGTTACACTATAGTTAACTGGTCCTTTTGCCGGCATTGGTCCAACAATATCTTCTTCTTCACTGCTATCTGTTTCCTTTAAAAAAAAAAAAACATTACCTTCAGTCAAAGACAGAGATACAGATTACAGAAAAATAAGCCTAATTTAATTGAAATGGATTATCTAGACAATAAAACAAAAGTGACAAATTACTGCCTCATGGTTGGATAACGAGGACCTTTTCCTTGCCTTCCTCAAGTGCATGGTAGGTGGACTGCTTCATCTCTCCTCCTGTATCATAGTAGACATCACTAAATTATTGGTTTTTTTTTTCTGATGGACAAAGTGGGAGCCTTAGAGTTCTTCTGGTGTTTATTCCTGGTACTTATTACTAATCAGTCAGTGACCACACATTTGAAACCAATTTTATTCCTGGTACATAAAAGGTCTTTGTAATAACATACACATTAACAGGGTATTTTAGGGAGATATACCAGCCTTTATGAAACAGAGACACTGAGGAATAACTCACAAAACACTGACCCAAATGGTCTAAAAGTAACTCATTTATCCTAAAAATGTAGTATATTGTAACTGAATTCCACTTGCTCTTATTAAGTCATTTTGATAAATGTGTTCCATGGATGGTTCTGATTAGATGCTATCTACTCTAGAACTTAAAGGTTGTTTGCATCCTTTAGAAGCTTTATTCAAAACAATAACTTGCTTGTCCTTCAGCTGTGACAGCTGCCTCTTAATAAAAACTCATAGCAGCAGGGCCTTATTTATGTTGCTTTCATCTTTTCCACTAAGATACAACAGTAATTTTGTGTGTTTTGTTGAACACATATCAATGCTATTTTTTTAACCAATAACTAGACAATTATTTAATCTCTTGTGGTTTACTCTAAATCACAAACACAAAATTATTCAGTCTAGATTTTGGCATAAAATGCCACCTATGGTTCTTTCAGCAAAACTGTGTAGTGGAGCAATTCCTTTTTTGTAAGGACTATTGTTAGAAGAGTTAAACAACTCGTTCCGAAGTTATGAAACTAGCATCTAAGAATCAAATATTCTGAGATAAAGGGAAGTATTTTTGCATATATATGGCAATAGCTCCTCTATTTAATTCAACAGTTGGTGATATAACTTGGGATTGTTTATAGCTTATCTCTAAAACAGTAAGCTCTTTGATGTCACAGATGTTATTATAAATACTTGGTGACAAAGAATAAACAAATAAAAAGAATATACTGAACTTTTAAATCTATTTATAAGTGACATGGCATCAACACAGTATTAAGTGTTTTAAGTAGATGGGATAAGCCAGTGATATTACTTCCATCAAAGAGATAGTTTTATGAAGAGAGAATTTCAACATGTTTTGGTAGGAATTTTTAGGAATTATGATGTGGGAGCATAACCTAAAAGGGGGAATGGAGAGGCAAGCAGGAAAGTAGTACCAAACACATTAAAACTGAAAAATAATAAATCCAAGTCCACCCTAGCTAGGTATTTCATCATTTTGGTGTTGTAATGGTTTGGATCTGGAGTGCCCCTCAAAAGCCTCATATGTATTTGGATGCGATGGAGATAACTGTGGAACTTTGTGCTGGAACCGTAGGTTACCGACAAATGACAAGGCCCTATGTTGAAGCACACTTACTTGCCTCTTTCCTAAAGACAGTAGCCTTAAAATAAATGAAGAGAGAGAGAAAGAAAGAAAGAAAGAAAGAAAGAAAAGAAAAGAAAAGAAAAGAAAAGAAAAGACAGTAGCCTAATATTTCACTCCTACTGTTTGTTACAGAAAATGATTTCCAGGTGGGGTTTTACATAGGAGCTCAATTTAATCTCCTCTGGTCGAGTGAGCCAGAAGCTACGGCTTCTCTCCCAGACCCAAATCCTCCAGGGCTCACAACTGGATCTCTAAAACCAGTGTGCTGTAAAAACTTGGCTCTGGCTTTGAATGCTGTTGCTGTCAGCATCTGTGCATCTCCTATTCTTTGTTTTGAGCTTAGCTGTGTTCTGTGTCACTATTTTATTTACACTCCAGCACTCTTTTATGTTTGTGGCAAGGACAGCCTTGCTGAGGGGGTCAGTTTTGTCTTCCATATGGCAAGAAAACCTTCTCTGGTGATTCATTCTTGTTCTGACACCCGTTAGAAAGGACTCTTCATATTTAGCCTAAATTCATCAAAGCTACTCTCATGGCATCAGTCATAGAGACAATAATAGCAATAATAATCTTGAGAACTATTATGCATCGAATGCCAACGATGCTGACTTAATACAATAACCCCATGGGGTAATGTGAACACTTTGGTTTTTCTTTCTTCCAGGTCAAGCTGCATTGTTCAGTCTTTTTTTTTTTTTTTCTGTAACAGAACTTCAGGGTTGTGAAAAGCTTTTTATTTCCTCTATGTTACAACTTTGATCTGAATATAACTGAGCCTGACATTATGGTTGACTCATAATTACAATTATCATTAAAGTACTTAATTTGTTACATTTTATTTTTTAAATGAAAAGTTTCCAAACCTTAGAGTTGAAGAATGATACTTGTCCTCGATCATCTCTGCCTTTGTTATTTTTCTGTGTAGATTTAAGGAAACCAGGTGGCAATGCAGGACCTATTATAGGTCTAGAAAATAAAATGTACCTTTATTGTTCTCCTTGATTTTTATAAAGCAATTTTCAGAACAAAAGTTTCCAAAAATAATAAATTAAATACTAAACCAATAATTTTCAATCTTTGTGATACTGGTATATGTCCACTTCCTAAAAGTAACATAGTAAATAAATATAACAATTTTTATGATGTACCAAAACTTGTGAAGGTTCTTTTTCTCTTTTGTACCTCAAATCCTTAAGAGCATTATAGTTAGCCAAAACTATTTAAAGAGAAATTGAGTTCTTCCAAGGACATATTTTGCATGCATATACAACAGTTGTCAGTAACTGGTGATACATGTGCCACAGGGATATGCATATTTATTCACTATTCTTTCTAATAATCCAACATGGAAGCACAGAAGAATGCAGCTGTTACATTAGTTTTACAGGAGAAAAACGTCCTGTGCTAACCACATTTGAGCCAGTATACCGTTCTGCTTCCTTAAAACAACACGGTCAGTGTAAGTCACTCTACTTTCTAGTCACACCACTTTGGGAAAAATGAATATTTAAGGTCAACACACTCAGTAAAGTGGCTGAGCTGGAGATTAAGCCTTGGGCTCTCTGATGCCAAAGTTCATTGGCTTTTGAGTTGCCCTACTGCCACATACTGACAGATTTGCCTCTATTCTGAGACTAACTTTATATAGGGGAAAAAAAACCCCAAAAATATATTTTCTGTTCTTTTTGATACTTTTTAGTTTCTTTATCCTCCTTTTTGTACCAACATTTTTCCAGTAGCTGTCACTGGGCCAGAGTTGGCAACCCAGATGGCACAAAGACCTAAGCTGAACTTTCCAGGCTGAACTGTGTTAGATCAGTGCCTCACAGACAGGCTTCCTGGCAGGAAAGAAACAGTATGGAGAGTCAGAAAGTCTGGGTTCTGATCCTGACATTTAATAACCTCTTCTCTTGGTTCATAAAGCCTCTCTTGTCATAAAAATTTTGCATATAAAAGATGGGGAATTTCGCATGTTTACAAAGATCCAATTAGTTATAATTTTCAAGATATTTAGAAGCACAGCATGGGTTTTTTTCTGAGGACAATTATTTGCAGAGCTACAAATGCAACTACGGTTCAAATTTCTGGCCTCATGATTTGTGGAGCTAATATTAATGGTATATAAAATCTTAAATATAGTAAATACAACCATGGCATACTATCATTATATAAGAGGATTTTTGATTTTGACACATGCTAGTAGGTATTTATTTCACACAGAGATTTAATTATTACCAAAATGTAGTTCTTAAGTAATTGCCACAGATCTAAGTGTACAAGATGAGCATATTTATATAAAATGTGTGGGACCAGAAGTTTAGAATTTCATACTTTAGAATACTTGCATATGCAGAATGAGATACCTTGAGGACATCTTAAGTCTAAATACAAAATAATTCGTTTCATATGCAACCAATACATAGAGCCTGAAGGTAATTTTATATAATATTTTAATAGTTTCATGAGTGAAACAAAGTTTGTGTACATAGAACCATCAGATACTATTTTAGATTTCAGATTTTCGGATTAGAGATGCTCTATCTGTAATGTGTTTTCTGGAGAGAAATGTTACATCATAGGTCTCAGCAAACTTTCTATTAAGGGCTTTATTGTGGTTTGGATCTGGAATGTCCCCCCAAATTCTCAAATATTTGGATGTTACAGATTATCTGTGGGACCATGTGCTGCTAGCAGATGAGAGCCTGGTCTGGAGGTGTGGATTATGGGCATGTGGTAGATTATAGGTTTGTGATGGAAGGCAGGCATGTGGTAGATTATAGTTCACAGGTGTGTGGTGGATTAAATGTGGAAGGGGTAGAACACCCAGGCTGGACCAGAAAGGGGCGGATCACTGGGACAGGACCTAGAAGGATGTATGCTACTTCCTCCCTTCCTTCCAGAACTTGGCTTCCTGTTTGCTATGCTGCGAGGAGCTGCCTCCACCTCCATCTCCACCATGTGCTTCCACTGCTGCCAGCCGTCCATGAATGGACTGTGACTTTCTGAAATTATGAACTAAAATAAACTTTTCTCCCTTAACTTGTGTATATCAGGTATTCTGTCATAGTAACAAAAAAAGTAACTAAGATAGAAATTGGTACTGAGGGTTGTTGCTGTGATTTTACCTGACCATGTAGTTTGGAAGCCTTTGGAAATGGTCTGAAAAAGGAGTCTGGAAAGGTTTGAGGATACTGGCTAGAGAAGCCTTGGAGTGCTCTGAGCTGAGATTGCTGGGAGATTCTGGTCAGAGCTTAGAAGACCAGAATACTGATAAAAGTGTGGACTGGAAAGACCAAGTTTAGGAAGTTTCAGGTGGGAAGGAGAACTGTATTGGCAGTGCTCTAAAAACCATGTGTGCTATACTGTGGTAGAAAGCATGCTGGCATTTTGTCCTTGTTCTCAGACTTTGCCTGAAACTGAAACTAAAAGTGATGGGCTACTTAATCTGGTAGAGGAAACCTCAAGGCGGCCTGATGTTCAAACTTACATGGCTGTTGTTTGCAGCTTTTAGTCAACCATACGGCAAAAGGCAGAAGGAAAAATGGCAGAGAAAAATGATATAAAAGTTCGGAGTGCCAGACTAAAATGGCCGGCAGTTGTGGGGCCACAGAACAGACTAGCGTTGAAAGGAAGCCAAGTCCTTGAAATCAGGACTACAAAAGTGGCCTGAGCAGTGAACGTCCAAGGTGGTGAGGCTGCTGCCCGAGCCAGTGGCAGACCCTGGCAACACTCACGCAGTCCTGGCTCAGAGCCTTGCAGATTGCTGGGAGGCTTCTACCCAGATGTCAGAGGAAGGCCTTGAGGCCAGACAGCGTGCCCATGGCAGGGCAGTGTGTGGAGTTGAGAACAAGATGCCGAAGGTGCAGCGGAGAGCTGGGATATTTGGAGAAGCCAGAAGCATCGATTGTCAGCTGGCAAAAGCTGCAGGCCATGCGAAGATTCAGACCAAAGGATAGAGGATGGAGGTTGCAAACAGCAGCACTGCTATAGGGGTGGGGCCACTCAAGCCCTCTGGAGTTCACATCCAGCTGCTACCACAGTTTTCCCCAAGTGCTGGACATGGAGCTACAGGAACTGACACTTACCCTGCCAGGTTTAGAACTTGTTTTGGTCTGACTGCTTTCTGTCTTCCTGTTTCCTCCTTTTGAAGTGGGAATGGTTACCCTGTGCTGTTGTATGGTGGAGGCATTTAACCTTTTTTGATTTTCACAGGAGCTCACAACTGAGAGTCTGCCTTGTGTCTCAGAGGAGACTTTGGACATATATATTTTAGCATTGCTGGAACTCTTAATATTTGGCAACACTTAGAGAAGGACCAAATTTATTCTGCATGAGAAGGTTGACACGAGTGTTCTGGGGGGCCAGGGGCAGAATATTGTGGTTTGGATCTGGAATGTCCCCAAACGTCTCATGTATTTGAGTGTCATGGATTATTTGTGGAACCATGTGCTGTTAGGATGGGCCTACTCTGGAGGGGTGGATTAAGGGCATTGGTGGATTATAGGTTTGTGGTGGAAGATAGGTGTGTGGTAGATTACAGATTAGAAGCATGTGGAAGATTAGGAGTTTAAACCTGGAAGGGGCAGAAGACTAGGACAGGACCTGGAAGGATATATGGTACTTTTTCCTGTCCTTCTGGAACTTGGCTTCCTGTTGACAATGCTGTGAAGCACTGCCTCCACCTCTGTCTCTGCCATGTGCTTCCACTGCTGCCAGTCGTACATGAATGGGCTGTAACCTTCTGAAATTGTGAGGTAAAATAAAGCTTTCCTCCCCTAACTTGTATATGTCAGGTATTCTGTCACAGTAATGAAAAGGTAACTAAGAAAGGTACAAAAGTAAATTTTAGGCACTGAGGGCAGCATTTGAGTCTCTGCGGCATAAGTCTTCATTTTTGTAACTACTCCTGAAAAATGTAAAAATTATTCTTTGTTTAGGAATCATGTCAACAAAAAAAAGGTAGTGGATTGACTATCACTTTTGTACCTAAAAGAACCAAGGTTACATAGAAATTATGACTTGCCAAATGTGATTATAAACTACATCTTTAATACTTATCTTGGATACTAGTATATACTGTTATGAATTATAAGCAACTTAGTGTGTAATTTTATACTTGGCCTTTAGAATTTTTATAGTTCTGAGAAACAAGAATCAATATTTATTAAACACTTCTTCTGTATCAGGCACCAGTAAGATACACACAAACAAGTGTGAATCTAAACAGTAAATCTCAACCATCACAATTTTGGAAGGTATGTGTCACTGTCCTAATTTATAGGTGACAAATGTGAGATTCAGAGAAGTTAATCAGATTGTCTAATTTGGTATGTTAGGATTTGTGTTGTTCTATAAATAAGTAATTAAGAAAACTGAATTAGAAGTCCAAACATCAGGTAGGTCTATTACTTATTGTATGCACTATTTTATCTGTTTAAAAAGGGGAAAAAGAAAATTATTTCATTCAGTCTATCATTAAATACCTTCTGAGTATGAAATAAGAGATGAAGTTTTTTTACAATTTGTAAGTGTCATAAACCTGTAAATAATTATTTTTCAAAGAATGACTATTTTTTCCTATGAATTGCTCATATACAAGTTAAAAAGCAATCTCAAACAATTCTACGAATTAGAAAACACCATTTATATATATATATATATATATATATATATATATATATATATATATATATATATTTTTTTTTTTTTTTTTTTTTTTTTTTTTTTTTTTTTTTTTTTTTTTTTTTTTTTTTTTTTTTTTTGAGACAGGGTCTCACTCTGTGGTCCAGGCTGGTCCTGAATTCACTTCAGAGCCCAGGCTGGCCTTGGACTCACGGCAATCCTCCTGTCTCAGCCTCCCAAGTGCTGGGATTACAGGCGTGCGCCACCACGCCCAGCTTATGTGATGCTGGGTAATCGAACTTGGGTACTTAGCGCTTGCTCAAGTGCTTTAACTGCTGAGCCATTCCTCCAGCCCCACTGTTAAAATATTTTTTAAAAGACTGGCCTGAAATATTACACATTATCACCTCGGAGGAGAATCATCTTGCTTTTTAAATCCAGGAGGAAGGGCTGGTCCAAAAAACCCATCATCATCATCATCATCATCCTCATTTCTTTTCTGTTTCCTGAAAACACAGTAATATAGTTATGCAAATACATCTTCAACATTTATTCACATTTTAATTTTTAAAGGAAACATTAATTTTAATTGGGCAAATGCTGAAAGACTAAATTAACCTTGCCAAATAAGAAAAAAAATAGACACTATGATAGCTCTTGACAGTTTTTAATCTTTCCCTAAAATTTATTTTTGGCTTAAAATAGGAACTGGTTGTTTTTTGCAGCAGTAATGTACCACACTTTTATGTTTTCTGTGGTTGTAAGGTTCTATTACCTAAGAATTTAAATAATCTTAGATAGTTCTCTAATGAAAAGTATGTATGGTACCATTTAATCTCACTTAAGGAAGGTTGTCTAGTTAAATTGCTCTTTCCTGTCTCATAATATTTAGAATTTATTTAAAAAACCTTGCTACTCAAAATAAAGAGTCAACTTATTTACAAAGATCCATGGTGATTTTAAGATTAAGTTAAAAGGAAACATAACATTTACTGTATACACAACTTCAAAGATATTTTATAATAATCATTTTAATAAAACTTTAAAGAAAAGTCCCTTATAGAGTTATACTGGAATTCTAGGTATCACTGTAGCTATAACACTACTAGTATAAACTTCTTCATGGAAGGTACAGTTCATGATGAAAGGCCACACAAAAGATTCTTTCTGTGCTGTGCGCATCTGTGATACTCTCTCATTAGCCATCTGTTCCAATGAATTTGTACTAGGTTTGAAACCTGGCTAACTGTATATTTTAAGTGACTTACCTTGCAGGTGGACTCATGTCATCGTCTTCAGATTCTTGATTTCCTTCTTCATACAAAGAACTACTGTCTTCATCACTGTCTGATGAATCTGAACTACTCCTTTTATAATTAGGAGGCAGAGCTGGTCCTGCAACTAAAGATATACTATATGTCACACAATTATTTCTCTGTGCCCTCCTGGCTTATGTTTTGCATTTTCTTTTCTGAAACTCACAGCACTGGCTATCTATCATTTATTATGGACTTAATCCCACTTGTTTCTGTTTGTATATAATGGTTTTGTCTTTCCAAGTCCAGAAAGGTAGAAATCATGTCTTTCTCTTTTATAAAATTCACAAAATCTTAGCAAACTTACAACAATAACATAATTTCTCTGATGACATGATAGTTTTGCATTGGTTGTTACCTCTGCCAAAATAGCCTATTTTTTCTTTCTTATAGACAGAATATAGAACACAATATTGATGTGATGGAGCTAAGAAAACCACAAATTTGCCAAAGCATATTATATTAAAAATTAAAATGGCTAGCTCTGGGTTATAAGAACCACCATTTAAAAATACATATAATTACTAGCATCACCATATTTCTCAGTTATTTTTCTTTTCAAACCAGGTTTTTAAGCAGAAACAAATTTAGAGTCACTTGAGCTTCCCTACCTACTAATGGAGGAGATACAGAGAAGAAATGAGGATGCGATGTGGCAGGGATGTTGAGAGAGAGGGTAGGGGGATTCCAGAATTACTCGCTAGAGCAACTTGCTCTTACTTTGTATTTCAGCAAAATTATAAATTACTGCATAATGTCATAGAGACAAAGCTGTTCAGGCTGATCCTGAGGAACCATACTAAAAAATTTGCTGGTGACCAGAAGTGAATGTATATCAAACTTTGTAACACACACACACACACACACACACACACACACACACACACACACACTTTCTTATGAATCCAGGAGAGCCTGACAATATGATTATCCAAACAGTACTCCAGACATAACATACACTGAATTTTAATAATATCAGAAACTTAAAAAACAAAGAAATGGCAACATGTTTTGAGTTATGTGCCATCTATTGTTTTAAGAGATTTTCATTAACTTAATTCCGATTATAACTCAGGGAGATATTATTCTTATTTCTAGATGAGGAAATTGAGGCACAAAAGGGTTAAGTAACTTGCTAGCCTCACATAACTAAATAGTGGAGTGAAGACATGAATCCATGAGTTTGATTTCAGACCCTACATCCCTGATTATTACATTACCCAGCATGCAGTAGTCAACATATTTCCATCCATCCACCCATCCACCCATCCACCCATCCACCCAATACTATTGAGTAACACACACAAAACCAAATAAGACTGGGCTCGGGGAATGGCACAGCAGTTAAGAGCATTTGCCTAGCAAGTGCAAGGCCCTGAGTTTGATTCCCTACCACCACATAAGCCAGGTGTGGTGGCACACACCTGTAATCCCAGTACTTGGGAGGCTGAGGCAGGAGGATTGCTCTGAGTTCAAGGTCACCCTGGGAAGACATAGTGAGTTCAGGACCAGTCTGGACTATAGAATGAGACCTTGTCTCAAAAAAAATCAATTCAGACAAAGTAATGCTACAAAAAAACAGGAAAAATATGTGGGAAAGTGATTTGAGAGACAGTGGGTAGTGAAGTCATCTCTGAAAGGACAGACTTAAACGACAGCCATGCATTCCAAAAGAATATGCTAGCTAGACAAAGACTAAGTACAAAAGTCTTAGAGAAGGACCAAGTTTGATGTGCCAAAGGTCCAGTTTAGTTAAAGCAGATTAAGTAAAATGACAAAACAAAGTTGGATGGCAGCAAGGGGCCAGACTGTATGTTCTGTAGACAGAGTCTTTTGGCTTTGAATTCCAGCTTGGCCACTTACTAGCTATGTGACTTGAAAGAGCTACATAATCTTGCTATTACACTCTTGCTTAACAGTTCTAGTCTCACAGGTTAATTGTGAAGATTTCATCAGTTAATACAAAGTACTTATCATAGTATCTGGCATATAGCAAGTGTTCCATAAATGCTAATATAGGCTGTAACAAGGTGTCTGGATTTTAATCAGAGGGGGCAGTCACTGGAAGATTTTAAGTCAGGACAGACTTGACTTGAATTATCTTTTTAAAAAGAATGCTGAGCATGTTTGCTTGCACACACCTCTAATCCCTGAACTCAGAGAAGCTGAGGAAGGAGGATTGTCTGAGTTCAACTTGGGCAACTTAGCATCTTAGTGACAGCTCATCTCAAAATTAAAAAAAAAATTAAAAAGGCTGTAAATGTAGCTTACTGTGAAGGCCCTGGGTTCAATCCCCAGTCCTCTCCTCCTCCACCGCCCCCCTCCCCCCCACAAAGAAAAAGATAGGGCAGGAAGAATAGCATTGGGTTTGATTCCCCAGCACCACATAAACTTGGCACGAGGGTGCAGGCCCGTAATCCTAGCAGCTGGAGACTGAGGCAAAAGGATTGTTGTGAGTTTGAGGCCACTCTCAGTGTGACTGGACAAAAATAAAAACGTGCCTACTGCCACTGAAACTATGCTTAAAACGGTCAATATGAGCCAGGCATGCCACTGTGAGGGTGAGTCAGCAGGATCCTAAGTTTGAGCCCAGTCTTGGTAACTTAGCCATTTAGTGAAAACCAAAATTTAAAAAGAAATTTTAAAAGGCTGGGATGTAGCTCACTGTGAAGGTTCTGAGTTCAATGCCTTGTTTTGCAAAGTCAACAGGATAAATTTTATGTATATCTTATATCCATAGGGTCATCAGACTTGGAAGGGAATAGTACTGTAGGGTGGAGAAGGAATTATCTGTTCAATCAGTGGGGCCAGGTAAAGTTCATACCCAGGCTGGTAGGGATGGAGAGGGGACTCCATTCCTACCTCACATTCCACACAAATTTCAATGTCAGGTGGGTGATGAAAGTAAAAGCTAGGTGTGGCGGTATATATTTGCAGTTTTAGTTACTTGGAAGGCTGAGGTAGGAGAATGCCAAGTTTAAGTCCATCAAGGTTAATGCAGTGAGAACTTGTCTCAAAACAAAAGTTAATCAAAAGGGATACAGTTTAGTGGTAGAGGGTTCAGTTCCAAGTACTTCAATAAACAAACAAATGCATTATAAATTTAAATGTGAACGCTGAAACAATAATGCTTTTAAAAGAAATAGTCCTGGAGAAGGCAAAGATTCCTTCAACAGGATAAAAACTACTATAAAAGGAAAAAAATTAAGAATCAGAATATATTAAAACTAAAAAAAAAAACCCGTTCATGAAAACACACTAATGAATGTAAAGGCATCCATGGAATCAGACAGGGTATTTTAAAACACACATTTGAAAATTACTTTTACCTAGATTACATAAATAATTTTACAAATCAGTAATTTACAACTAAGTAACTCAATGGAAAAATGAGTGACAGACTAGAGTATGACCCACATTCAAAAGGTCACAAGGGTGGCCAATTTCATTTCTTTTCAGGGAAATACAAATGGGAACTATCATAAGATACCAAGTAAAAAACAATATATTGAAAGACAGGAAAGTATTAGAAAAAATGTGGAACTAGAATTCCCATACACGCTGAGACCTTTGGTAAATTAGCCATACTTTGATGCTCAGGTTATGTACAACAATGTATTAACAATGTATAGCAGTACTTACTGTAACAGACAAAAGAAACATTCAAATACCCACCAAGAGTAAAATGGACACCTTATTAGAACATTCACCCAATGGAATTCACTTTTCTTTAATACTAACCGAATGGAAACCATCTTGCTAAATAAAAGAAAAGCAAAATCTTACTAATAGTCATAGAAGAAAGAAGATCTGGAAGGAAGTCTCTAGTAGAAACATGGCCCTTGGGTAGTCAAGAAAGGAAAATCTGATTCAGAAGTGTTTGGGATGGTCCTTCAGCTTTACTCTTCCCCAACCATCATGTCAGTTCCACTGGATGGATTAGAATAAATATTAAAGAACATGGAGACGCCTGAAGGACTAAGAGAAGTAACTGTCTGCTATATAGAAAGTGACTATATGTGAAGGCAGATGACAGGAGAAGACCATTGTAAACTTGTGGAAACCGGTATGTTGACAAATCATTCAAATATAATCTATTTAAATACACAATGTAACATATAATAATGAAATTAAATATGGAGAAACCCTGAGAGTAAAGAGAAAAATGTAACAATGCCTCTGGGAGTTTAGAACGGTGCCATTTGGGCCTTGAAGGATGTGTAGCATTTGGCCAGTTATGTCCAGAGGTCCGATCAGAGACCAAAAGCCTAGCTTTGAGGAAGTGCGCAGAAACGGGGACCCGTTTACAGAGCTGTATGTGTCAGCCGCAAAGACAGAACGAGAGGCTGGAAAAACAGAGGAAGGCTTGAGGACACAGAATCTTCTGCTTGGGTCTTGCACGTTAGACACCAATTCCGGACACAGACTGGGTGAGTGGCTTCGTTGTGATTTGAGCTCCACTACTGAATGGCTGATCTGAGGAACTGGCTTGAGTCTCGGTGTCCTCTGTGTAACACACTAATAATTAGCTTTCCCTTGTAGAGACACTGGGAAAATATGTGTTGACCAACCAGCACCGCGTCCAGCTCCTGTTAAGCACCAAGTGGAGCGTCCCGTGGTTATGATGATTATCAAGCCAGAGCTCCGTTTCTGGGTCGTCATGGCTTGGGGCACAGCGGTGACTAGGGTCTGGCTGCACCACTCCTTAACCTTCCCTCCATGTCCCAGACTTTTCCTCAGAGCCAAGCCAAAGAAGGGCGGGTGCGATGGCCGGCAGGGGCTACGGTTTGGCTTACCCGGACTCGGGTCCCGCTCCTCGTCCTCCGCTGTCTCGCGGGTCCTGAAGCCAGGCGGGAGCGCCGGCCCGATCAGGTCCCTAGCCATCCGTAGTGGTAGACGCTCGCCACACACGCGCAAGGCCAAAACTACCCAAAAGGCGCCCCGTGAGACGCCGCGAATGCCGGAAGTTTTCCCGGCGCGCATCAATGACGTTTCAGCCCGTGGTTGACTGATCCGCGTGATTCGCATAACGGAAGTGACGCATAAATCCCGCTAAACAGTCGCATGTTGAGCTCCCTCCTTTGGAGAACAGCATGGCACAGTCGGCTGGTGACTTTGGGATGCCTACCGGCTGGCTCCCAACTCTCGAGCAGACTCCCACATTGGGGTGCGCAAGGGACACGGTCCCAGGGCGGGACAGTTGGTCGCTCTGGGCGATGCTGCCACCACCACCACCTCCGTCGTCTGCTCTGGAGACCAGGTCAGAGCCTTCCTCCAGGGCGCAGCCCCCCTTGGAGATCCAGTCTTTTTCTGGGGGGCCACCTCCCTTCGATGCCCAGATTCTTCCTGGGGCGCAGCCCCCCTTGGACCATCAGTCTCCTTTTGATTCCCAGCCTCAACCAAGCGGCCAGCCTTGGAATTTTCAGGCTTCGACACCGTGGTACTGGAGACAGGCTCCTGATAGTTTTCCTCGACACCAGACGTCCCACAACCCTCCGGGTAAGCAGCTGTTCCTCACGGGACCTCTCCTAAACTCCTGGAGTCTGGTAATTAGTGTTTTAAAAATATGTTCTATTGGAAAGTTTTCTCTAGCTATTTATTCAGTATAGGTGTTTACTGACTGTCGTATATGTGCCAGGAACTGGGACGGTAGCGGTGAGCAACATTTACAGAATTTCTTATTTTTATAGGGCTTAACAGCCCCCTAGTGTGGAAAGACAGACAATAAAGGTAGTGAGTGCTGTGGAGAGAGATAGCACAGACAACGATGTGGTTTTATGTTTTTGTCATCCATAGGCACATATGAGTAAAGATGTTAGGGAGGAGTGAATAGAGCTGTGTACTTACATCTTGGTGAGCAGGGATGTAGCGAAAGGAAGGTCAAGTGCAAAGACCTTGAGGCAAGAACCAGAAGTAGATGTGCCCATCAAAACTAATCTGGTTATTATTGAGAAGACTGGGAAGGAGGGAAAACTTGGTAGGTGTCTTTTGACGATGGCACTTTGACTTTTATTCTTGTGAGATAGGTAGGGCAAGGAGTGACATGATCCAATTTTTTAAAGAGGATTACTGTGACCGAAACGGAGACCAGTTAGAAAGCCATTGCAGTTTTTGAAGGGAGTATTTGGACCAGGATGGAGATCTGAGGGTATAGTCAGATTCTAGATGTAGTTTAAAGGTCGGGTCAAAGTGATTTGCAGAGAAAATACAATGTAAGAGATTAAAGAGAGAAGGATAACTTGATGTTTTTGCCAAACAACTCGAAGAATGGAGTTTGTGTCAACTGAAATAGGGAAGGACGTAAATGGAGCACATTTGGAAGACCAGTCGAATATGGAACATGTTCACATCAAGTAGAGGTACTGAATAGTATCTGTTAGCTGTTGGTCTGAACTTTTAGGGGAATTTGTACCTGCAGTTGTACATTTGAGTATTATCATAATATAGCTCTAATTAAAGTCACAAGATTGTTCACTTAAAGCCATTATCCAACTCTGCTTTAGATCCATATTACATTAAGTTGAATCTAAGCTGCATTTAATGTGTACCATATGCTAGGAATATGAGTCTGACTGAGTCAGATGAGAAAGATTCGTAAGAATAAATCACAGTGCAATGTGGTAGGTGATAAACGATTTAAAACGTAATTTTATTGTGTAGAGGAAATTGAGATTTTTTCTTTTTTTTAGTTACAGGCAGAGAGGGATAGGTACATGGTGAATTTCGGAAATTGCAGCGTTTCACTGTGATTTTAGCAGAGCATATGGAAAATATGGGAGAAGGGTGGGTTGCGAAAATAAAAGGGAATATCATTGGAGGATGCTAGGAAACCGTTTGCAGATTTTTGAATCGGATTGTGACATGACTGGGGAATTATTTTTGTGGTATTAGTATGCGAGTTTTGTTAGAAGGGGGAGGTTAAAGACTGGAAAGCAATCTTGGAGACTGGCACAGTTATCTGGATGAAAGACTGGAGTTTCTAAGTAGGGTCATGCTGAAAAGAATGGCAGTTCAGTGACACAGCTGTTAAAGCTTAGGCAAGACCCTGAGTTCATTCCCCAGCACCACATAAAGCTGGGCGTGGTTGTACACATCTGTAATCCCAACACTCAGAGGCTGAGGCAAGCGGGATTGTCCTGAGTCCTAGGCTAGACTGGGCTACAACTGTGAGTTCAGGACCAGCCTGGGCTACAGAGTGAAAACAAGAATGGCGGTGTAGCGGGATTTGGGAGATAGGTATTTCACAAGAATCATTTTCCTGGTAATGATATTGATGTTGAAGGATTGAGGCTGAGGATTTTATTTGTTATATTTTTAATATCTGAAGAAGTTTAATCAGGTTGGATTTATAAATATGTATATATATAT